>JAQZBX010050041.1:0-19762 GCA_029593785.1 Cabassous unicinctus | reverse complement strand
CGTAACAGGAGAGTGACACAAGGGAGAGCCAAGACAAGATGCACCGAAAAACCAGGAACTAAGGTGGCGCAGGCGGTAGTAAGACGCCTCTCTCCCACATTGGAGGTTCTGAGGATCGATTCCCAATGAAGACAGGAGGAGAAGGATGAGAAGAGAGGGCAGGAAATGGACACAGAGAGTTGCCCAGCAAATGGACGCAGAACCACCAAAAACGGGGGGGGGAGGGGGGCGGGAAGTGTAAAAATGGATGTAAATAAATAAATAAATCCTTAAAAAATGTATAGGGGAGGAAGATTCAGACTATAGTTAGTAGTAACACTTTGATGATGCTCTTTCATGATTTGTTAACAAATGTTTCACAAAAATGCAGGATGTTTGTGGCGGGGTGATGTGTGGGAGACCTGTATGTTATGCATGTTTGTTTTGTAAGTTCACGATGTTTACTGAACACTTATAGTTTATGTATGTTCATGTATGAATGATATACTTCAATAAATTGCTTAAAAAAAAACCACTATAAGGAACGCAAATGTCCTTCAACTAGTGAATGGATAAGCAAACTGTGGTACATCCACACAATGGAATACTACTCAGACATAAAAAGGAATTAAGTACTGATACACATAGTAACATGGATGAATCTCAAATGCCTTCGGCTAAGCAAAAGAAGCCAGACTCAAAAAGCTACATACTGCACGATTGTTCTTTCTATGTAACATCCTGTGAAAGACAAAAATGTTAAGATGGAGAATCTATCAGTGATTATCAAAGGATAATGGTGGGGAAAATTTTACTACAATGGGAGAGTATGAGGGAATTTTTCGAGGTTGTACAGCTATTCTGTACCTTGTTTGTGGTAGTGGTTACACAGCTCTATGCATCTGTCATGACTCACAGTGAATTTCACTACATGTAAAATTTTAAATAATTTTTAAAAAATCTGTTAAAATTCTTAGTACCCATCCATTGTATGTAACTTTTTTCCCTATTTGGAAATTTTTAGAATCTTCTCTTCATGGCTAGTGTTCTTTTGTTTGTTTGTTTGTTTATTTCTTTTCGTGACTGGAGTTCTTAAATTTCACATTGTTGTGCACTGGGAAGCATATTGTTTTCATTGTTTTAGGTCTTACATAGGTCTTTTAAATCTATAAATGTATATTCTTCAATTCTAGAAAATTTCCTTGAATAATTTCTTTGAAAATTTCCTCCTGGATTTTTCTTCTTTAATTTTTACAGTTTTATTGAGAAATAAATCACATACCATAAAACTCACCCATTTAAAGTGCACATTTCCAAAATTTTTAGTATATTTGCAGTATTGTGCAACCATTGTTGCAATCTAGGTCTAGAACATTTTTATCATGCCCAAAAGAAACCCCACACATATTAGTAGTCACTCTCCATTGCTCACTCTCCCCTCAGTCCTGGATTGTTTTTTTTTTCCCTTATATTTTCCCTTATATTTTACTACTTTCTGTAGATTTTTCTCAGAATGTACTTGTCCCATTCCTTCTACTGATTTAAAAAATTTAATTGGTATTGTATTTTTAATTTACAAGAGCTCTTTATTTTTTTTTCTTTTTTTCCCTTTTTATTTTGAGAAAATTGCAGATTCACATGCAGTTGTAAAAAACAATACAGAGAAATGCTATTTATGTGGTTTCCCCCAATGGTAACATTTTGCATAACTATAGACCAATATCAAAACCTGGAAATTGACATTGATACCATTCACCAGTTTTGCATGCAATCATTTTTGTGTGTATGTGTACTTAGTTCTGTGAAGTTTTCACCACAATAAAGAAACACTTCCACTTTTATACACTTCCCTTTTATAGCCACAGCCACCTCTCTCCCCCACCCTTCTTAACCTCTGGTTATCACTGATCTGTCCTATATTTCCATAATTTTGTTATTTTGAGAACATCATATAAATGGAATTATTGGCTTTTTTCACCCATATAATTCTCTTGAGACCCATCCAAATTGTTCCATGCATTGATAGTTCATTCATTTGTGTTGCTGATAGTATTCCATGGTATGGATGTACTACAATTTGTTTAACCAGTCCACACTGAAGTATATTTGGTTTGTCTCAATTTTTGGAACATTTGTATATAAGTTCTTGCCTGGACATAAGTTTTCATTTCTCGGGGATAAATACCCAGCGTTACATGGTAAGTGCATGTTGAGTTTAAGAACTGTCATACTCTTTTCCAGAGTATCTGTACCATATTTTACTCTCACCAGCACTATGAGTGATCCAGTGTCTCCACATTTTCACCAGATGTTGGTGTTACTATTATTTTTAATTTTAGCCATTCTGATAAGTGTGTAATGATCTCATTGTTATTTTTTTTTATTTTATTTATTTATCTCCCCCCCATTGTCTGCGATCGCTGTCTGGTCTCTGTGTCCACTTGTTCTTTCTTTTAGGAGGCACCAGGAACTGAACCTGGGACCTCCCATGTGGGAGAGAGGCACTCAATTGCTTGAGCCACCTCCATTCCCTGCTTTGTTGTGTCTCTCATTGTGTTTCCTCTTTGTGTCTCCTTGTTGTGTCATCTTGTAATGTTAGCTTGCTGCATCAGCCTGCTGTGCCAGCCCTCCATGCCAGCTTGCTGTCTGGCTCGTCTTCTCCAGGAGGTACCAGGAAACAAAGCCGGGACCTCCCATATGGTAGGTGAGAGCTCAATTGCTTGAGCCACATCCACTTCCCTCATCGTTATTTTAATAGTATAATTCCCAATGACTAATGATATTGAACATCTTTTCAAGTGTGTATTTGTCATCTTCAATGAAATATCCATTCATGTCTTTTGCCTGTTTTCTAAATGGATTTTTTTTTTATTGTTGATTTTTGAGAGTTCTTTATATATTCCAGATACATTTCCTTTGTCGGATTTGTGGTTTGTAAATATTTTCTCCCAGTCTGTAGATTGTCTTTTCATCTACTTCACAGGGACTTTCGGAGAGCAAAATTTCAATTTTGGTGAGGTTTATTATTTTTTCCTTTTATGAATCATGATTTTGGCATCAAGTCTAAGAACTCTTTGCCTAGCCCTAGGTCCTGCAGAATCTCTCCTATGTTTATTATGTTTATTTTTCTAAAAGTTTTAGTTTTAGGCTTTATATCTAAGTCTATAACCCATTTTGAGTTAAGTTTTGTAGGTGTGAGTTTTAGGTTAAAGTTTCTTTTCTTTTGGTGTATGGATGCTCAATTGTTCTGGTACTGTTTATTGAAGAGCTAGCCTTGCTCCACTGAATTGCTTTTACACCTTTTGTCAAAATTCAGTCAGGCATATTTGTTTGGGTCTAATTCTAGGTTCTCTCTATTTCCTATAAATCCTTTGATCTATGTGTCTATCCCTCTGCTATTACCACACTGTCTTGATAACTATAGCTAAATAATAAGTCTTAACATTGGGTAAAGTGATTCTTCCCACTATATTCTTCTACTAAAAAAATTATTTTAGCTCTTCTAGGTCCTGTACCTTTCCATGTGAATTTTAGTCTAGCTCATCTAGTCTACAAAAGCCTTGAAGGGATATTGATAGGAAATGCATTAAACCTATAGATCAATTTGGGAAGAGCTGACATCTATATTCTGTTGAGTCTTCCAATCCATGAACATGGTAGGCCTCTCTATACATTGAGGACTTCTTTGATTTCTTTTATCAGGATTATGCAATTTTCAGGATACAAATCCTGTATAAGTTTGTTAGGTTTATACCTAGGTATTTTATTTTCTTTGAAGCAGCTGTAAATGGTATTGTGTTTTTAATTTTGGTATCCACATGTTCATCGTCAGTATGTCTTTACTATTTTTTAATTATTCATTTTTAATATTCTCCTAGTCTTTTTTCATGGATACAATATCATCTATTTTCTCATTAATAATCTTAGAGATAATTTATTTGATTGTTTTCATCTTCTTACTTCATTGCCTCTGTTTTCCCAAAGTTCCTTTTCCCCCCCTTCTTTCTGTTGTGTTGTATGCCTTTCACGTTGGAGGAAATTTCATCAGATGTTTTGCAATCCTTCCCTGTCTGCTCATACTTACTAGTGAGATACTAAAAAAAGATGATTAGAAATTCTGGTATGTAGATAGGGTTTATAGGCAGGTTATCTTTATTGGAGTACAATCAAATTGCCACTGGGCAACTTGTCAGTGTCCATCTTTTCTCTGGACAGTTCAGTTTCTACAAACAAGATTTTTTAAATTAAAGAAGTTGCAGGTTTACAGAAAAATCATGCATAAAATGTCGAGTTCCCATTTACCACCTTATTAGTCACACATTGCATTAGTGTGGTACATTTGTGTCACTTGATAAAAGAACATTTTTATAATTGTACCAGTAACTATAGTCCATGGTTTACATTAGGGTTCACTGTTACTGTTGTACAGTCTTATGATTTAAAAAAAATTTTTTAGTCTAGTAATATACATACAACCTAAAATTTCCCTTTTTAACCATGCTCAAATATATAATTTGGTGCTGCTAATTACATTCATAACGCTGTGCTACTATCACCACCATCCATTATCAAACTTTCCCATCAACCCACATAGAAATCTATATAATTTAAGCACAAACTCCCTCTTCTCTATCTCCACCCTGTTCCCTGGTAACCAATATTCTTGTTTCTGATTATAGTAGTTTGCTTATTCTAATTATTTCATGTCATTGAGATTATATAATATTTGTCCTTTTGTGTCTGGCTTATTTCACTCAACATGATGTCTTCAAGTTCATCCATGTTGATGCATGTATCAGAACTTCATTCCTTTTTATGGCTAAATAATATCCATTGTATGTATATACCACATTTTGTTTCTCCATTAATTGATTGATGGGCACTTGGGTTACTTCTATCTTTTGGCAATTATCAATAATGCCACTATGAAAATCTGTGTGCAAGTCCCTGCTTTCAGTTCTTTTGGGTATATACAAAGAAGTGGGATTGCCGGGCCATATGGTAATTCTATATTAAATTTTCTGAGGAATTGCCAAACTGTTCCACTGTAGCTGCACCATTTTACATTCCTACCAGGAATGAATGAGTGTTCCTAGTTCTCCACATCCTCACCAACAATTGTTATATTCTGTTTTTTTAAGTAGTGGCTGTTCTAGTGGGTGTGAAATGGTATCTCATTGTGGTTTTGATCTCATTATGATGTTCATCTTTTCATGTGTTTTTTGGCCGTTTTATATTTTCTTTGGAGAAATGTCTATTCGAGTCTTTTGACCACTTTTTAAACTTGGATTGTTTGTCTTTTTGTTGTTGAGTTGTAGAATTTCTTTATACATTCTGGATATTAAATTCCAAGGCCCTAAAGAGTCCATCTCAAGGTACCATTAGAGGTACTTTCTCACCAAAGTCAGTTGCCATGTGTTGAAGCAAGATGGCAGGAGATCTCTACCTGGTCTATCAGGGCTTCCGATATTGGTCTCTGGCATAGGGCTCATTTCTTTCCCACCTTCTCAGCTGCTCAGCTGCTCTGTTCTCTTCAGCTGCAAGTTATCAAGTGAATGACTCATCTCAGCCAGAGGCTTCAGGATCAAAGCTGACAAAGTTCTTTCCTCTTCTGTGTGTCTTCTTGAGTGAGTGTCCATTTATATAGGCCCACCAAAGGGGCAGGGACTTAACCTGAGTCATGCCTTACTGACATTGTCAAATCAAAAGCCCTAAATTGATTTTATCAAGTAAACTAAAACCTTTGAATTTAATACAATCAAAGGGTATCAGTCCCAGAGGAACAGACCAGTTTACACACATAATCTTTGCTCTTTTTGGGGAATTCCTAAATAATATCAAACTGTCACAGGACTTTTGCATTTATATACATAAGGGATATTGGTTTATACTTTTCTTTTCCTGTGGCTTTATCTGACTTTGGTATAAGTGTGATGTTGATCTCACAGTATGAGTTAGGAAGTATTCCCTGGCTTCAATTTTTTGGAAGAATTTGACCAGGATTGGTGTTAATTCTTCTTGGAATGTTTGGTAAAGTTCACTTGTAAAGCCATTGGTCCTGGGCTTTTGTTTGTTTGGAGGTTTTTTATTACTGATTCAATTTCTTTATTAGTTATTTGTTTGTTGAGATTTTCTATTTCTTCTTGAATCAGTGTAGGTAGTTTGTGTGTTTCTAGGAATTTGTCTATTTCATCTAGGTTATTTAATTTATTGGCATACAGTTGTTACCATTGTTAGAGTATCCTCTTATAGTCCTTTTTATTTCAAAGGAGTTGATAGTAAGGTCCCCATTTTCATTTCTGATTTTAATTATTTGTGTCCTCTCTTTTTTTCTTTGTAAGTGTAGCTAAAGTTTGTCAATTTCATTGATGTTTTCAAAGAAAGAACTTTTGGTTTTATTGATTCACTCTATTTTTTAAAAAACTCCCTGTCTCATTTATCTCCACTCTAATTTTTGTTATTTCCTTCCTTCTACCTGCTTTGGGTTTAGTTTGCTCTTCTTTGTCTAGATCCCCCTGTTTTGAAGTTAGGTTTCTGATTTGAAATCGTTCTTCTTTTTTTAACATAAGCATTTAGAGCTATGCATTTCCTTCTTAGCACTGCCTTTGCTATATCCCATAAGTTTTGGTATGTTGTGTTTTCATTTTGATTTGCCTCAAGATATTTCCTGTTTTCAATTTTGATTTCTTCTTAGACCCACTGGTTGTTTAATAGTATGTTGTTTAATTTCCACATATTAGTGAATTTTACATTTCTCCTTGTTATTGATTTCTAGTTTCATTCCATTGTCAGAGAAGATACATTTTATGATTTCAATATTTTTTAATTTATTGAAATTTGTTTTGTGACCTAATATATGGTCTATACTGGAGAATGACCCATGTGCCCTAAAGATAAATGTGTATTCTGCTGCTGCAGAGTGAATTGTTAGGTTTGCTAAATCTGTTAGTTGGTTAGAGTATAGTTCAAGTCTTTTTTTCCTTACTGATCTTTTGTCTAGATATTTCCATCCATTATTGAAAGTTGGGTATTGAAGTCTCCTACTATTAACGTAGAACTGACTATTTCTCCCTTTAAATTGTCAATATTTGCTTCATATATTTTGGGGCTCTGCTATTAGGTGCATATATATTAGTAATTGTTACATTTCCTTGTTGAATTGACCCCTTAGGCCCTCAAAACAGTTTTTGACTTAAGTCTATTTTACCTGATATTAGTATAGCTACTCCAACTTTCTTTTGTTTACTACTTGCATGGTGTATTTTTTTTTTTTTCCCATCCTTTCACTTTGAGGCTACTTGAGTCTTTGAGTTTAAGGTGAGTCTCTTGCAGACAGCATATAGTTGGGTCATGCCTTTATATCCATTCTGCCAGTCTCTGCCTTTTGACTGGAGAGTTTAATCCATTTACTTTTAAAGTAACTACTGATAATGCAGGATTTTCTTTGGCTGTTTTGCTGCTTAGTCTTTGTAAATATTATACCTTTTTGACCCTCAATTCTTTTATTAATGCCTACTTTCATATTTATTTTTTTGTATTGCAATTGTTGTAGTCCCTTTCTCATTTCTTCTTGAATATATTTTTCAGATATTTTCTTTGTGATTACCAAAGTGTTAAAATTTAACAACATAAATCTATAACAATTATATCTGATTTGATACCAAGTTAACTTCAATAGCGTACACATACACTATTATTTCTATATCCCTTTATCCCCCCACTTTTACAAACTTGTACTTGTTACAAATTATATCTTTGTACATTATATGTCCAAATCATAGATTTATCATTACTTTTTATGAATTTACATTTTAGCAAGTAATAAGTGGAGTTACACCAAAAAATACAATAGTATTGGCATTTATAATTATAATATGGTTACTTTTACCAGAAGTCTTTATTCCTTTATGCTCTTTTGATTCACTGTATAGTGTCCTTTCCTTTCAGTCTAAAGAATTCCCTTTAGCATTGCTTGTAGGACAGGTGTAGTGATAAGACATCTGGGAATGTCTTAATCTCTCCTTCATTTTTGAAAGAAAGTCTTGCCAGATATAAAATTCTTGGTTGGCACTTGTTTTCACTCAGCACTTTAAATATTTCATACCACTATCTTCTTGCTTCCATGGTTTCTGATGAGACATCAACACTTAATTTTTTTTTTGAGGTACTGGGGCCAGAAATTGAACCCTGTATGCAGGTGCGCAGGGAAACAGCACTGAACCACTGAGCCACATGGGCTCCCCTGAGTTGGTTTTTTCATTTGTTTGATTGTTGTTTTGTTTTTGTTTTTAGGAGGCACCAGGAACTGAACCAAGGACCTCCCATGTGGGAAACAAGTGCTCAACTGCTTGAGCTACATCTGCTCCTAGCACTTAATTTTTTTTTTAAGATTTGTTTTATTTATTTATTTCTACCTCCCTCCCCCATTGTTTGAGCTCACCATCTGCTGTCTGTGTCTGTTCGTTGTTTGATTGTCTTCTTTTTAGGAGGCACCAGGAACTGAACCCAGGCCTCCCATGTGGGAGGGAGGTGCCTAATCACTTGAGCCACCTCAGTTCCCTGCTTGTTGTGTCTCTCATTGTGTTTCCTTGTTGAGTCTCTTCGTTGTTGCATCTTGTTGTATCAGCTCGCTGTGCCAGTCCATCACTTCAGCTCAATGTCTTGCTCATCTTTTTTAGGAGACACTGGGAAAAGAACCCAGGACCTCCCACATGGTAGGTGGGAGCCCAACTGCTTGAGCCACATCCACTTCCCCCAGCACTTAATTTTATTGGGATTCCCTTGTACATAGCTCATTGTTTTTCTCTCACAGCTTTCAGAACTCTCTCTTTGTCCTTGGCATTGGGCCATTTGATTACCGTGTGTCTAGGTTGGTTCTCTTGGAGTTTATTATGTCCGGGGCTCATTGGGATTCTTGAGTATACATATTCATGTATTTCATTAAATTTGGGAAGTTTTCTGCCATTTTTCCTTTGAATATTCCTCCTGCTCCTTTCTTTTCTCTCAGTCTGGGACTCCCAGAATGTGTATTGGTATAATTGATGGTGTCCCACAGGTCTCTTAGGCTCTGTTTGCTCCTTTTTATTCCTTTTTCTTTCTGCTCCTCAGTCTGAATCAGTTCAATGATCTGATCTTTGAAATCAGATTCTTTCTTCTGCCACCTCTAATCTGCTGTTGAAACCATTAGGGAACTTTTCACATCATTTATTGTGTTCTTCAACTCCAATGTTTCTGTTTTGTTCCTATTGAGACTCTCAAAGAGATTACCAGGTTATTCATTCATTGTTTTCCTCATCTCCTTTAGCTCTTTCTCTGTGTTTTCCTTTATCTCCTTAAATATATTGAGGATTTTTTTTTTTTTTAAAGTCTTTGGTAAATCCAAAGTCTGTTCCTCTTCATTGATAGTCTCTGGATTTTTATCTTGTTACCTTGGATGGGCCATAATTTCCTGTTTCTTTGTCTTACAATCTTTTGCTACACATTGTACATTTTAATATTCTAAAGTGTTAATTCTGGGATTTAGTCCCTGAGTTGTCTGTTCCCTAAGTTTGTATCTAGCTAGTGATATGATAGAGATTTTCTGAAATGCCAGGAGATTAAAAAAAAAAAAAAAGCAAAAAACACCTCTCACCATCTTTGTAATTTGGCTATGCTTTAGCTGGTGGTCTTCTTCAGAGCTTAATCTTCCTATCAAGAAGTTTGGTCCAAGACAAATGTGAGATACTGTGTCTTCTTTGTCTTTTCTGAGTCTGTGTGGAGCCATGGAGTCTGTTTTTTCTGGGCTCGTGCTTGCTCATGGCCTTAGGAATCCCCCTGTTTACAGTTTATAGGAGTTCAAGTGAATGCCAGCTCTACTCCCTTTGAAATAGACTTTCACCCCCTCCTAGGTGTTCTCTTGTGTAACTTAATGCAGGTAGTCCTTTGCCTCAGGCCACTTTGATTTAATTGTTTCTCAAACTCTCCCCTCTGCCCTCATGACAAACTCTGGGAGGGTGAGCCTGAGATAAGTTCCCTAACTCAGTCCCTCAGACTTCCACCAGATAGACTGACACCCCAGTATGCACACAGGGACCATGCTGTTTCCTCTGGAAAGGGCCACTGGCACACAATGGGAGTATAAGCTAGCTCTACCCTGCATTGTGGAGGGGGTGGGGTACTGGCCCACAAGGGCTCCAGGAGTTTCTTCTGTGTCTTTTGAAGCTGTTTTTTCTTGATTCAGCACTTGTCCAGTTAATGCAGCCCTTTAACTGTTTTCTGTAGTTTTGAGGAATGTTACAGTATTTAAGATTCCTCTGCCACATTTGCCCAAGGGGTTTGGAAAAATGGCCATCTTCAGAGCCGGACCCCAGTGATCTGACATAGCTAATCAAAAGCACATTGACCAGACCCTGCCCTCGGGTGGGGAGTTTAGAGGATTGGGTGTTTATATCCCACCCTGGCACCAGCAAGCTGTGCTAGGAGCCTGAGCTACAGTCCTCAGTGCTGCCCACCAAAAGGGAGGATTGTAGCTGCTGCAAGGAGGGTGGGACTTACTAGTATTTACCACAATTTATTAGCTTCTTTCTTCCGCTCCTCCCTGAATGCTGAACACTAGATCCTGGAGTTTCAAAATAGTTGATTCATATAGTTCTTGCTAATTCAGTAATTGTTTTGGTGGAGGGACTGATTCCTGGAGCATTCTACTCAGCCATCTTCCCACAATCTTAGGCAAGATTTTTTCAAATTCTTGTTTGGGGGTGCAAGTCTGATTGTTGGAGTTCCAGACCCAGACAAAGAAAGGGGTCTGGGAAAGTCACCCTTAGAATGACTTACTGCTGGAAAGGTGCCAAGACAATTTAGTGGGGGAAAGAATAGTCTTTTCGACAAATGGTATATGTCAACTGGATATCCACATGTGAAAGAATGAAGCCGGACCTTTATCTCACACCATATACAAAAACTAATTCAAATGCATCAAAGACCTAAACATAAGAGTTTAATCTATAAAACTCTTAGAAGAAAATATAGGCATAAATTTTAATGACTTTAGATTAGACAATGGTTTCCTAAATATGAAAAGCATAAGAAACAAGAGAAAAAATAGATAAATTTGGACCTCATTAAATTTAAAACTTTTGTGCTTCAAAGGATGCTATCAAGAAAGTGAAAAGACAACCCACAAATAGGAGAAAATATTTGCAAATTATATGTCTGTCAAGGGACTAGTATCCAGAACATATAAGGAACTCTTACAACTCAACAGTAAAAAGAAAAATAGCCTAAACAAAACATGGGCAAAGGATTTGAATAGAAAATTCTACAAGATTCTAAAAGAGAGTTCTAAGATTGCCTTAGTTTGCCAGTGCTCCTATAACAAAGTAACACAGACTAGTTGGTTTAAACAGCAGAAATTTATTTCTCGCAGTTCTGGAGACTAGAAGCCCAAATCTGAGATGTTGTCAGGGCCATGTTTCCTACCACACCGAAGTCTGCATGGCTCTGGTGGTGGCTTGACAGCAATCCAAGATATTTCTTGGATATCATGGATTGTGGCATAGCTCAGTCTCTGCTTCCAACATAAGGCCACCTCTCTCTCTCTCTCTCTTTCTCTCTCTCTCTCTCTCTCTCTCTTTCTCTCTCTCCCTGTTTATGTCCAAATTTCCTCTCCTTATAAGGACACCAGTTGTATGGGATTTGGGCCTCATCTTAACTGATAACATCTTCACAGAATCTATTTCCAAATAGGGTCACATTCACAGGACTGGAGGTTAGAACTTGAGCATAACTTTTGGGGGACACAATTCAAACCATAACAAAGATATACAAATGGCCAATAAGCACATGTAAATAGGCTCGACCTCATTATTCATGAGGGAAATGCTAATCAAAACCACAATGGAATACTACTTCATACCCATTAGGATGACTGAAGTAAAAAAGATGGCAATAAAAAGTGTTGGGGAGGATGTGGAGAAATTGGAACATTCATACATTGCTGGTAGAATAAAAAATAATGTAGTCACTTTGTAAAACAGTTTGGCACTTCCTCAGAAAGTTAAACATAGATTAACTATATAACCCAGCAATTTCACTCCTAGGTATATAGCTAAGAGAACTGACAACATTTGTCCACACAAATACTTATACACTAATGTTTATAGAAGCATTATTCCTAAGAGACAAAATGTGAAAACAATCCAAATGTCCATTGACTGATAAATGGATAAACAAAATGTGGTATATCAATGTAATAGAATATCATTCAGCCATAAACAGGAATGAAGTACCAATGTGTTACAATGTGGATGAAACTTGAGAACACTATGCTAAGTGAAAGAAGCCGGACAAAAAAGCCACATATTGCATGATTTCATTTATGTGAAAAGGCATATCCATGGAGAAAGAAAGCACATTGTGGTTGCAGGGAGCTAGGGACTGGGAGGAAATGGGAAGTCTGTTATGGACATGGGGTTTCTTTTGGGGTGATGAAAATTAGATAGTGTTGATGGTGCACAACTGTGTGAATATACTAAACCACTGAATTGTGTACTCTTAAAGAGTGAACTTTATGGTATGTGTATTATACCTTAATAAAGCTGTTATTAAAAATAAAGCATGCGGGGAGCAGATGTGGCTCAATTGGTTGAGCGCCTGCTTCCTACATGGAAGGTCCTGGGTCAGTCCCTGGTGCCTCCTAAAAGCAAAAAAACAAATGAAAACCAAACAAACAAATGAAAAACCAACTCAGGGGAACCTGAGCGCCAGCTTCCCCCATAGGCATTTGGGGTTCAATTCCCTGCTCTGATATAAAAAATAAATACATAAATAAAGCATTAACAATGGCTTAGAAAAAATAAATGAAGCATTGCCCTTTATCCCCTGTTCTAAGTCCACACCTAATGTGTACCTCTTCCTCTTTGTCTGGTGCTTCCAATTTTCTTAGTCTATTTGGTTCTACCTTTTTAGATACCACTCATCTCCTCCCACAGTGCTTCTGAAAATTGAAAGTTTTATAAAATTGATCTTCTGGGGTAGTGATCCCAAACTTTGGCCAAACAAATATACTATCTTCACATTTTTACTATTTCAGTTTAACACTTGTATCATTATTTACTTAATATTTTTCTTTAAATCAATTCAGACCTAACATTAATGCTATTCACCCTAGGGAAGATATCCATGAAATCATCGATCTGATGTACCACTGTGGTAATTTAAAAATATGTCCACAAATTTTTGATGCACCTCCATTCAAAAAGTGGAAACTAATTCTCTATTCTTGAGTGGGGCTGGATTAAGTAACTCATTTGTAACCAATAGAATATGGCAGAAGTGAAAATGTGTGACTTCCAAGCTAAGTCATAAAAAGCACTACGACTTCCTCTTTCTTAGATCACAAACTCTGGGGGAAGCTAGCTGACATATGACAGAGAGCATTCAAGTAGCCCAATAGAGAAGACCTTATAGAGAGGAACTGTGGCTTCCTCTCCTCAGCCGAGTGAGGGAGCCATCTTGGAAGTAGGTTCTCCAACCCCAGTGAATCTTTCATTTGAATGCAGCCTGGTCAACAGCTTAACTGAAACCTCAGGAAAGTTTCTAGGCCAGAATCACCCAGCTAAGCTACAAGATAATAAATGTTTTTTGTTTTTAGCCACTAAGTTTTGGATAATATTTTATACAATAATAAGTAATGAATGCCGCTACTTATATATTTTCTTCTAGAACACATTATATAGTATAATCAAATGGCCTTTTCCAACAGGGATTACATGAGGGAAATTACCATAGAGAAACTGATTTGAGTGACTATTTTTCTGAAGTCTGCCCCAAGGATAGTACATAGCCATAACTAATCCCCAAGGTTAGCGCTAAGTAGAGAAGGTAATTCATTACATACAATGGATGCCCTAGAGCAATAGGTTTTCTTCTGTCAGGGAACCTTGGTTGAGAAGCCCTAGAGAGTGATTAAGGTCATCGACAATGGAGCTAAACTATATGGGTTCAAATCCAGTCTTTTCTTTATCTTGCTAAGCAACAGGGGTAAACCACTTAATCCCTCTGTGCCTTCATTTCCTCATCTCTAAAAGGGGACGATAATATTACCTACTTACTTCCTGTGGTTGTTATGAGGGTTAAATGAGTTAATATGTGGAAGGAACTTAGAACAATGCCTAGTACATAGTAATGTTATTTAAATGTAAGTTATAATTATTATAAATACTTAACTATTAAAAGAATAAAAATTTGTTAATATATCACCTAAAGTCATCTTGTATTCTATTAGTCGTGGATGTTTCACACTATCCTAGGTAATAAGTGGCTCCCTTGCCCTCACTGCTACTCCTCTTTACTGAGGTTCTTCAGAAACCTGTAGAAATCTTTTAAGCTGCTGGGGTACACTTCAGTAAGAAACTGCTTCCATCTGGGCTTAGTGATCTGAGGCAGCCTCTGTCACTGCCATGACCCAGCCTGCAGGGAGTGAGCAGGGAGAACTGTGGGGCTAGTAGCAAGCAGTGTGGAGAGGGGGGTGTAGAAGGAAGGGCAGAGAGCTCAGCCCTTAGAATTCCTTGCTGAGCCCAAATGGGCTCTTGGGTGGAGAAGCATAAAGTGTCTGCCTCTTTCTGTTTTTGTTTCTCTATTTCTAAACTTTAAATTAAACAGAAGTTAAAACTCCAAACCGAATTGACCTTCCCAACTTCCAGTTTGTAGAGATACGGGAGCGTTGCTGAGAGGCTGACTATTGGAGAGCAGTTGCATACACAGGAGAGTCTGACTCAGGGTCTTAACATAGTAACTATTATCCACTAAATGCCCTTAGTTATCTGCAATGTAAGACTAATCCTATGATTTAACTGCTGATAATACTTGTTTTGTGGATGAGAGCCATGTTACAACTGTGTTTGAAAAGAATTCTAAACTAACCCTGCTGTGGACAGGGCCCTTGGTGGGCACTTCAGTGCCAGTTTCAAGGGGAAAAATGTGTGTAAGAAGCATGTGATATTTTTGCAGTGGTTTGAGGGCTGGGTTTGGTAATTATACTCTTGAATGCGAAAATCCAATGTGGCATAATGAAAAACACACCTCCTTTCTGCTTCCAAAACTAATTCCAAATACAGGGCAGTCTTTGCACAGGCTGATTGTATTCCATAAAGTTTTCATTTTCTCCATTTCTATAAGAGTACCAGGACAAAAATAAGAGACCATAAAAACGTGTACTGCCACCTCCCTTTTGTTCCTGTTAAGTCTATTCCGCTAAACTGCCTTCCTTATCACCCCTTATTGATCAATCTACTTATTTGAAAACACACACAAAACCAGTCTCAATAGAAAGAGGAGAAAAGTAGTCATATGGGTAGCATATTAACTGTGTAGTTCAAATCATCATTATAATAATAAAATATTGTTCATTAAGTATCCTGAAGAGTTATAAAAATAATAGTTTGACTGGTTAGGAATAAAAGGCCAGTAGGGAATATACAGAGTTCAATGTGAAAGGAAAGTGTCTTTTTGCTAGAGAATTTTTATCTTACCCTTTCCTGGAATATTGTATGTGAATTTGTATATGTATTCATGTACAATGTAGCTACAGGAACTCAAAGGAACCAAAAATCACCTCATAGACTTTGGACCACATGTTCCTGAATAATCTTGACATCCATTTTTCCTTAGGTAACAAAACCAACTAATCAAGAAAGGGGGAACATTTTCAGTCCCTTTTGCAATAGAACTAATGGGTGTAAAAATATAGTGACTTTCCTTAGGTGCCTACGTGGAGGCTTTTTACAAGAAAGTTCCATGCAACTTAACATATTCACTGTAGATATGTTGCTGAGGGCCTTGTCTACTATATTGTGTGGCATTATTCTTTTTATGGATACTCAATGGAGAAATTTTTCCCAGGTCTCAATATCAGGAATGAGTGTAATTTTCATGAATAATTTTTTTCCTTATGTATCCTGTGTAGTGCAGATAAGCAGGTTTCACTCTTTGCTTTTGATGCTCAGCAGGTCAAAGTCAAATTCTGGCCCATATTTGACAACTTGTTCTGGACTTTTAAATATACATTTTATGCAATAATGTTATCCCTGGTTTTGTCTTACTGCCCTGCTCTAATTGTCCTTTTTCTACAATTTCTTCACCTACTCTTTTTATCTTGCACTGTATTTTTGCACGTAAGCAATTTCAAATCCCCGTTAGGAACAAGGCATGCTTTAAAATTCTAAATAAAGGTCTAGAAAAGAAGTGACTGCATTTCTTCAGCAGTATCCTGGCCTTTCTTATGACCCATCTAAGAAGATATCAGTCTGGGGGTCTGAAATTCTCATCATTGTTAGGTGGTCAATATAGCTAAAACAAGTTACCACATCTGCTTTCTTGACTTAGTCCCATGACCTAAGTCACAGTGGTGGGAACCCACCCTGGCATCAGCTCCTAACAAAGACATTATCATGCAGTATAGTTTAGAGCAGGATAGTCAGAACAGATACATTTTGATTTATCTTAAATATTCCCAGTAGGTTAAAATGAAGACAGTTTTATACATTTTCTTAATTAAGCCAAAAAGCTGACTTTTACTCATATTATTACCAGTTTGATCATTTATTTGTACTATCACCAGCTGATCATTTAATCAGCTTGTTAAAACTTAGGTGCTTAGGAGATAGGTACAGTGCTAAGTGTGCCTCACCTAATTTAACTCTCACGCAATCCCATGAGTTAGATACGATTATGCCTGTTTTGGAGCTGATAGCATGGGGGACTAAGAACAGTTATGAAACTTTCTCATTTTTTTTTCTTCCCCCCCCCCACCCCATTATTATGTAGTTGGTTAGTGGGTGTTGGATCTGAACCCAGCTACGTCTGACTCAAGAGCCCAAGCCTTCAACCCCCACGGTGTGGGCCTCAGGCTTTATGCTGAACAAAAGGGGACATACTGAGTGGCAGGAGACAGAACATGTTCTTAAGTTTGACAGGAATGAAGCTTGATGAGGACTACACATATGAGATTTGTGTCCACAAAATCCTTAACTTGCACTGAGACAAATGTAATTTCAAGGTTAGAGACAGTAGTTTTTGACAATTCATACAAGTGTAGAACTACGTTCACAGCAGTGAGTATGTGAATTAAATTTAGGAGCCCTTCAGGCTATTTTGAAAAGGAATTCATAACAAATCTCCATTAGTGGACCTGAAAAATCAGTATGTACTGTGGAAAGGACTATTAGCTTGTCACCAAAATGGTTTCTTTTTCCAGGTCACATGCTAGAACTTATTTCCCAGTCTCCCTTGCAGTTAGATGTGACCATGTGACTGTGTTCTAGCCAATCAATTACGAGTGGAAGTGATGCACTCCACTTCCAGGCCTGGCCCATGAAAATTCTCCACATATGATCCTCCTAGCTCCTTCCTGTTCCTGGGGCTAAGAAGACATCTCTGGAGACCTGGAAAGCCACATGTTAAAGATGGCAAAGCCTCTGTTAGCCTGGTTCACTGAATGACTATGTGGAACAGGGCTTCCCCTACGCCTTAGCCACCCCTCCCCCATTTCAAAGAGTTGGTACCATTTTGGACTATTTATGTGAGCAATGGACAAACTTCCCCTGTGTTTGAGTCTACCCTACCACATAAATCTAGGTTACTTTTCCACGGAAAAGTAAGCCATCTCAATAGTCTGACAGGGTCATATAGTTCTTCAAAGTCAAGCTCATTTTTATCTTTCATATCAACAATTTCTAGAAGTGCATCACATAACTTAGCAAAGAAAATATGATAACATTTGCCAAGGAACCCCTTGGGAAAGGGGAGTGCTCTCTTAGTCTCAGTCCCAAGGCCTCCCAAACTGCTTTCGCCTTGATCTCGTTCATATGATACTCTGAAATGTTGATCCCTGACGTCTTTACTCCCTTTTGGCTCCCTAGACATGGCGATTATATGCACTAGCCTTGGTGCTTGAAACTCGACTCTCCTCTAGCAACTCTGGCAAGGTTTGTCCCTGTGGCTTTCAGCATCTACATTGTTTCCATCATTCAGTTAAAGTTTATTGAGCATCATTCAGTTATAGTTTATTATTATCTATTTTGCTAAACATTTTGCTAAAATCTGGGGAATCAGATCTACTAGGCTTCTATCACATCCAATTTCATTTGGCTAACGCATTTCTCAAACTTTTAGGAAAGTCAAAATTTTAATAGAAGGGATACCATTAGAAAATTGTATGTATTCTCTACGTCAAGTAACTCTGCACAGTCATTGGAGATATTTCCAACATGTCAACACTCAGTAAAATAGTATTAATCATATTATGCTCACTATTTTGCTTATCAGTTTAGTTATCTAATCTCTCATTATATTTTAAACTGTTTAAAGACAAAGGAATCTTTCATCTTTATATTGTAGCTGGTGGTTCTCTCTGCTTTACATTTAATAGATGCCTAATAAATGTTGAAATGACTAAATTACCAGTACAACTATGTAATCTAAGTAACAGTACCCTTTCTACCCACAATTTCTATTTCATTGATGACTTAACAGTGGCAGTAAAAAGTACACTTAAAAATTATGACAAATGCTTCATTAAATTATAGATTGCGCAGCACAGATCCTTTATGTTCAGTCTTCTCTAGATTGTTTATTTCAAGTTAGAATAAACAAGTAATCATAAGCATATATCAAAAGGGATAAACAACACATCATCTTGTTAGCTGCTTAAAAGGAAGTTGATGGAAATCAATACCCATTCCTAATAATAATAAGGAAAATTTTAAAATGGCAAATAACCAACACCTAGCATCATACTTAATGTGAAATATTAAAAAGACTTTAGGATCAAGAGCATTACAAAAATGCACACCATAAATTCTATTACTCAGTATTATTATATGTTTTAGCTGATGCAATAAGAAGATAAAAATAAGTAAATGTTGCATACATATTACAATCCAAAAGATGAAATTATCATTAGTTGCATAGGTTAAGATGGCATACCTGGAAAATCCAAAAGAATCAAATGAAAAACCATTAGACCATATATATGAGCCTTTAATCAATTTAGCTGATTACAAAATTAATTAGTTAAAAATCTGTAGCTTTCTTACATGCCAGCAATAACCAGCTTAAAGTGTGGACTATTAAAATCGAGGCAAAAAGTATAAACACCAAGGAAAAAAGAAGATTTATAAGGACCTATAGGAAGAAAAAGACAAAATTTTGCCAAGGTGTATAAAAGTAGACTTGAATAAAAATACAAGTTACACTTCCAAAGAAATCTCTTAATAAGGAGATTAAGGAGAAAGATCATGCCTTATCAGATATTAAAACATTATTATGAAACTATGGTAATAAAAGAAGTGGTGCATAGGCAATGCAAAGGGTGGCAAAGAATATGAAGTGCAGACCCAAGCCTGGATTCCAGGGAAGATGCTCTAATGAGATAAAAGTTGGGCTACACATTTAAGGAGTCAGGGTCACTGGTCAGGAGCACCTGTTTTTACAAGAGGACTAGGACATAGCTGTGCTAAAACCAGAGGGAGAAAAGAGTCTATTAAAACCTGTAGTTTTAGGGGAGAAAATTTGAAATGCTTGGGTAAAATTTTAAGGGGAGGTGTCTTAGTCAGCCAAAGGGGTGCTAATGTGAAATACCAAAAATGGGTTGGTCTTTATAAAGGGTATTTATTTGGGGTAGAAGTCCACAGTTACCAGGCCATAAAGTGCTAAGTTTCTTCTCTCACCACAGTCCATTGCCACGTGTTAGAGCAAGACAGCTGCCAGCGTTTGCCAGGGTTCAGGCTTCTGGGGTTCCTCTCTT
>JAQZBX010050040.1:0-19764 GCA_029593785.1 Cabassous unicinctus | reverse complement strand
CACTTGTTCTGAACATTCTTAAATTTGTATTATTAATCACACTCATAATCTGCATCACAAAGTTTGTGAAACTGCATGACTTTGAGTGACTTTTCTGTAACTTAATGCTTCTTTGAAGATAAAATGAGAGAAAAATAAGACACTGGGGAAATATAGGGAAGAAAATGTCACTGTACATACAACAGATCTCACAGTGATGAAAGACATAATGTCTAAAAAATCTTATTATTTCATTTTTTTAAATGTTTTGTATTTTATTGTCATTTTGTAAGCTACCATTATTTCATATTCTTATTAATTTCATTTGGTCATTTTGTTGGCTTCATTTTTGGTGAAGTTTTGGATCATAGAAGGGACATAACTCTGGCAAGGGAGGATCATTGATGCAGGTTACCAGTGATGGGGGGATCCATGGGAGGAGGTTAACCTAAGGCATACCTCTAAGGCATATGAATGTGTTCAAGTGTTCATGGGGCATAGTCACAGTGGGCAGAGTTCCATACAATAACCAAAAGAATATTGAATTCTCATCATGGGGAGCTCTGCTATAGTCTTTAATGGGACAGCAAGAATCTCCTGAGTACAGCAGCAGTGCTTAGTAAAGGTGCAAGGACCATTGTGACAGGCATTTGATATTGATGATTGTACTTATGAAAATTTTCTTTTGAAATTGAAACTTAGCTTAGTATTCTATGTTGCCTAAGTGTTACCTCCTGAGGGCCTCCTTGTTCCTTAAATGTGGCCAATTTCTAAGCCAAACTCAACATATAAACTCACTACCTTCCCCCTAGCAGGGGGCATGACTCCTGGGGATGAACCTCCCTGGCACCATGAGATTATTACCAGACAGCAACTACCAATGCACCCAGAAAAAGACCTTGACCAAAAAGGGGAAATTGTAAATACAAATGAGTTTTTATGGCTAAGAGATTTCAAAGTGAGTTGGGAGGTCATTCCAGAGGTTATGCTTATGCACATCTCAGCAGGATTTCATTGACTGCCACAATAAATATTGCCTCATATAGCAGGGCTGCTGAGGGCTCTAGAGACATCCAGACACTATAGGCAGGGCAGACAGCTCATGAGTTTGGTGCCCTGGCAGTGGCCCTTATTTTGTAATTTAAGCTCCTCAGTGTGAAAGAGTTGGACTCATTTGTTTTTCCCTACACTTGGCTCTTCTGCCCCTTCTATTTGAACCCATAGTTAGTACTATACTTGATAGGTGTATATCCAAAGGCTTAAATCTTTGGTCCTTCCATATGCCAGTAGGGCCCTTAATCCCAGCAGTGTTGCAGCACCTACTCTCCAGTTCATTGGACTCGCCCAAGATAACTAAAATAAGGTGATGATCGACAATGACCATCTTGAGGACTAGAGAGTGTCTGCAACTGCAAACAAGGCAGTTCCATCCATCTGTCCCATGGGAAATAAGTACCTTCTCAATTAGAAATGCAGTGGGCATCACCAACCCAAAATCCTCAAGATTGGGGAATGAACAATGGACTAAAGTAGACTTATTATTATTCTATTGTAGACATTATTATTCTAGAAATGGAAAAACTTGTACCATTGATATTAATGCAGTGATCACCAGAGGTTCCAAGGGGAGGGAGGGGGAAGAATAGATGTAATATGGGGGCATTTTAAGGATATTGGAATTGTCCTGACTGGCATTGCAATGTCTGATACAGGACATTGTATATTTTGTCATAACTTACAAAATTATCTGGGGCAGAGTGTAAAATATAATGTAAACTAAAATCCACAGTTATTGACAATGCTTCTATACGTGTTCATCAATTGTAACAAATGTACCACACTAATGAAGGATGTTAATGTGGGAAAGTTGGGAGGGGTAGGGACTGAGGCATATCGGAATTGCCTATATTTTTTATGCAATATTTATATAATCTAAAGTGTCTTAAAATTAAAAAAGGAAAAAATGTAAAGGAGAAAGTAAAATTTATTCAATGAGAAAATCACATCAAGAGGTATAGAAATCAGTTGGATTACTGAAAGTTAATTTTTCTCTAAATATATGTTTTACTGAGTATTATATAATAATAATAAAATTGTTATTTTAAATTTCATTCATCATAGAAGCATCCACATTTCCTTGTTAGTTATATTGTTTCATCCTGATCCTTTTCTAAATGTACATGCAGTCAGCTACAGATCAGAGTTTCATCGTCAACAAAAAAGGGACTTTAAAAGAGAAGCAAGGCAAGGCTTTAAATTCTGTTCTACCTGTTAATTAACATAACCCTGGTAAAAGTGTAAAGGTGAGACAGGACAAAATTTCTGGTATGGTTTGTGGTTGATGATTTCAATATAAGTTAATTTCCAAATCATTTTATTTCTAGAAATAGCTTCATGTAAAAAATTTATTTTAAAGGAATTAGGGCCTATAATGTAAGTTCCTGTAGCAGTTATATTTATTTCTAGGATTTAGTTGTTATTTCTTAATTCTGAAATGTTTTGCCCTTTGTGTGTAACCTGGTAGCTCCCTGGAATTTTGGGGTCTATAAGACACCCGAGACACAGAGTTGAAGTTCTCCAGTTCTGGAGGTACTGAAGAAGCTGCATTAATTCTAGAAAATGAAACCATGGAGAAACTGTCAAAGAAGCCAAAGAATCAGACCTCAATTAGGAATATATAAACGTGACTGATCTGATTGGGACTAAGTTGAATCAAAACACAAGGTGATGTGTAATATCTGTATTTTAAGACCTCCATTTTTGTGTGAGAACAAAGGAGGAGAAATTTATTTTTCCAAAAATCTAAATTTTCTGTGGCACATTTTCTCACTTAACCTGTTGGGTCTGTTTATTTAAGCAACCTAACTCAGCTTTCTTTAACTTCAAACGTAAAATAAGGAATTAGATCTCAGTGTTCTATACAGGTTAAAGTAATACCTTGATGCATTTCAGAGTGTTATGGTTATAAAATGAAAAAATAATCTATAGGTCCCTTGAGGTACTAGGGGATAAAAGCATAAATCTATAAAATTCCCCAACTGGGGAGTTCCTGCTTTTCTCTCTAGCTTACAGAAATTATAATTTTAAAAACCTTACAAGGTCTAAATCTAATATCCACTCCTTTTAGAAAGCAAATTATCCTAATTTAAACTTATAACAGGGAGGCCTATAGAAATCAACTCTGAAATATATGAACCTTGCCTCATAAAAGGAAAGACCATAATGAACCAAGCCCTTAATCTTAAAGCTTGCACTTATAAACCTTATTTCTTTAATGACAAAACTAATCTTATTGCCTAAGAGTCACCTCCTAAAACATCCTTGTTACTCAATGTTGCCTCTCTATAACACAGTCTCTGCAAATATACTCACTCCCTCTTCCCAATATTGGACATGAGTTACAGTAATGGGCATCCTTTGTGCTGTGTGACTAATAACAGATGTTGTTCAGCCATGCTTTTGGTGAGAGATATTGTTTAAAAAGTAGAAATTTTTAAAAAAGTAGAAAAGAGTTTCTATGGTTGACGGATTTCAAAAAGAGTTGAGAGGTTTTCTGGAGATTCTTCTTAAGCAGTTCTCAGCAAGATATCACAAATTGCAAGAGTATGCAAAGCCTCAAGCAAAAGTGCTAGCTTCCATCAGGAATAGGGTCTTGACTCCATTCCATTATTACAATTAGGCCTAATGATACAATTTTTAACAATCATAAGCATACTCACTTTTAAAGTTTGTCTCTGCTTTTTACCTCAGCCTTGACTAACTACAGTAGCAGAGAAGACATTAATAGTCCAGCTGAAATCCAAAGTCAAAGAGTATGTGCAATTGAAATCTAAGAAATTTCATTCCTTCGATCTCTAGGAATATGAGGACATCACCTCTTCTCAGCATAAAGAAGCTAGAATGGTCATCACTCAAATATCCCTCAATTTAAGGAATGGACAAAAGAAAATGGGGGATTTTTAACAAAAAAATCAACAAATATGTTTTTTCCAAAAGAAAATAACAATAACCAGGATAGCGTACTGAATTATAACCTTGATGTATGTTAGCCTTCTGAAGTAGCCAGAGGCTGATATGTGTAACTTCAGTAACTCACTGACCTGTAATCCAGATGCCTTCCTTCTTTAATGCTGATGCTATGTTTTGAAACTGTGTGGTCTTTACACGGTAACTGGACTTTAAAAAGATAACTCATGACTGGACCTGCTTGTATCCCTTTATCTGGCTCTATATAGCCCCCCAAAATATGGTACCTTTGCATGTAAACTCCTGAAATTAGATACATTACACATAGCATCCTTGCTTATTAACATGAGTCAGCCCCCAGCTGACCACCCAAATTCCTACATTATCTTGCTGAACAAAAGCTGGTCTAATCAGAGTTGGACCACTTGACATGCACAGTAGCCTAAACTTTAAAATTCAAATGAGCTAAGCATGTAATCAGTCTGTGAATGTTCAGTGATTTGACTATCTCTAACCTCATCATTTCTTATTATTCTAAGCTGGCATGCCATTGTTTGAATGCTATAAAACATTGAAAATTTTGCTAATATAGAGAGACTAATCTATGGCCCATAGGCCTTCTGCTCTCCTTGCTTTGTGTTTTTCAATAAACTCAATCTCTCTGTGTAACCTTGTTGTTACATAATTGGCTCTTCGATGTAATACGGCAGAGAACCCCGTATTTATCAGAACAACTTCCACATACCCCATGTTCCTTACATCCATCATATAATTAGAAAACAGCCCATCTGTTTTTTCTCATCTGAGCTTGTGCAAAAACTGCCAAAATATCTAGAAAAATAAAAATAAAAATATCCACACTATAGTTACTAAAGTAAAAGCAGAATTTGAAAACATTTTTGACGTAAATAAATTTTTAGAGTAAATTGGCCTTTCTTTATTGCTTATTTTTGTCAGATTTCTTATCTTTAGAGAAGTTTTAGATTACATAAATGTTACATAAAAAATATAGGAGATTCCCATATATCCCACCCCCTCCACCTCCCACACTTTCCCCCATTAGTGACAACTTTCATTAGTATGGTACTTTTGCCTTTTTAAACTCAATTCATCATTATTTATTTAGTAATGGGCACTACTAGGTTTCTAAATAAAATTTGTGCAAAAATACTTTAAAATTTTCTTAAGGAATATCAAGATTTTATCCATTTTTCTGTTCCAAGGAAATATTGCAAAGCAAAGAATTTTCTATTGAAGATCCTTTTACATTAAATGAGCTTAAATTCTCAACAGATAGCACAATTCCTACTATTGTCAGGTGCAATTACTTCCGTTCAAGTCTCATTTTGTAGCTTTATAATGTACAGAACCTGGAAATAACATTTCCTGGGATCCAAATCTTGTTGTAGTTTAGGTGTATTATCTATCAATGAGAGTGATTTACACATGATTTGTAAGATTGGAAGAAATGAAAATAAGTTACTCTCTGAAGCAGACAGATGTGTGGGCAGTATCATACCAATATTGGAATTGATGTTCTTGCTTTATTTGTTGAGAATATAAACAAATCATTTTACATCTGTAGACATTAGAATCTAAATGAGCTAATGACAGTTGGTTCCTAAATCCTTTCCATCCATTGTATATGAACATTTCATAATACTTGGGGCCCTCTAACTTTGTGTCTGATAAAGATACTGTTTATCAAACTGAAGAAATCCCAAATATACAAAATATAAGGGAATGTAAAATATAGGTGCCATTTAACAGAATAAAATAAAGAAATAAACTATTTGAAATAACCACTGCCAATTTTTCTTCCTAGTTCCAGTTTATGGCCAAATAGGTCACCTACTCCTTCCTCTCTACTAAATATTTCTCCATCCTATCTCATGTCCCTTTTACATCTTCCAATTTTTCACTTTCTGTTGTAACAAATGTAGTAAATGAACCTTCTTCTCCAAATTATGTCAAAAGTGATCAGGATTTACCTTTGATGCTGGAAATTATAATTAGACCTTACGGTTTAAGAGAATTATTCCATTTCCAACTATGCCATAAGTCTATCCAACAATACAATGAGAATTGGATGAGCATCTTTAACATAATAATTCAAGAAAATGATTTCAATCACACTTCATAATTTCTAGTTAACATATAGATATAAATTTGGGGTGATTATTAACCCTACATAATGCTTTTCTATATATTTAGCAAAGAAGTCAAGCAAAGGAACACAATTTATGATTAAATGTGATATTATGACTCAATGACATCTAAAAAATACTCATGCTACAGTATTAAAATTTTATATTAATGGTACTGTATAACATAGTGAAACTTCATGTAAAATATGAATATGGGTGTTATCGCATATATGATTGTTTTTACAAAATATAAATACAAATAAACTAGAGAGAAGGAAACAGAATAAAGTTATGTATGGAACAGGAAGCATAGAGAGAGATTGAGAGGTGATTATTTTATTTAGTTTGTTTAGTTGTTTTTTTGATTTTTTAGTATTTTTATTATTACTGGAATAATAAGGCAAATGTGTCAAAAATTATTGAAGTGATCTTTTCACAACTATGTGATTATACTGAATACCATTGATTATACACTTTGAATGGATTTATGCTTTACTAGTATGTATCAATAAAACTGATTTGTTAAAAAATATAATACATATAAATTTAAAAATTAAATTAAAAAAATCATGTTGAGTGCTTATTGTTGAAAGTCTACTTTCATCTCTTGTTAAAGTTCCCTCTTATGTTTGTTCATTACTCAAACTTGAGTATTTTGGGATGCAATGCCTGCTCTGCTACAGATTGAGAGGGAGCTTAGATCTTATGGGGCAAATGTAAGGAATTGTTTTTCTTGCAGTTGTAGATATTCTGATTTTTGGAATTGGCATGGTCAATCATCATCCTTTTTTTAGTTGTCCTGGGTGAGTTCAATTAGCTGGAGAGTAGGTGTTGGCTGTAACTCTGCTGAGATTCAGGGTTCTACTGGCTTATGAACAGACCAAAGATTTAAGCTCTCAGACATATATTTAATGGGTCTAGTCATAAATATAAGTTCAAATAAAAGGGACAGAAGATTCATGTGTAAGGAAATTATAAATGAGTGTAACTCTGTTACTTTGGAGAGATAGGATATCATATATTCCAAGGTAAAGCCCACTGACAGGTTGTTGATTCCATGGGTTGTGTGCCTTGCTGATAGTGTCCATATGTCCCTAGATCCTTTGGGAGCACTGCTGTTTGAAGCTTTGTTTACCATGTCAGTTAGTGAGATACCCCAACCATGGGAAGTGAATGCTGCTTGACATATGCGTAAGTCTAATCTCTGGAATTTCCTATAACTCATTTTGAAATCTCTTAGCCAAAAATATCTTTTGTAGTTAATGTTTCCCTATTTTGTTCAATATTTTCTCCAAATTCATCCCTGGGTGGCTCTTGTTATTAATCCCTCAACACCAGGTTGGCTAATCCTTGGGAGCCATATCCCACACTGGGGTTTGGGGGAAATTAATGACTTTATTTGCTGAGTTTGGCTTAGAGAGAGGACACATTAGGGTAAAAAAAGAGGTTTTCAGGAGGTAACTCTTAGGCCATAGATATTATTAGGCTAACTTTCAATTTTACAAGAATAATGTTCATAAGTCCAAGCATTAATATAGAGGGCTTGGTGTATTGGTCAGTTATCTTTTATTAGGCATAGCCTATGTACTCTATTAGAGAATGTAGCAGGACTCCAAAGGATGGGAATTTAATATTTTGTTCATTATTGTGGAGTCTCCATCCACTGAGATACAAACAATGACCACATGAACACATTCATATTCTGTAAAGGCTTGTTCCAGGTGCACCCTTCTCCACACATCCACCCACCATTGATGGGTTGGGCTATCCATAGAACTGGAGGGAGTGTGGGAGGAAGGAAAAGGTGAACTCTGGAGATGCAGAGGACTGGTTGAGAATACAATAGTGCGAGTGTTCTTTAGTCAACTATGGCTGTCAGGGTCCCTGGTGCATTTAATTTTAACAAAATGTATATCTAGAAAAGGCTATATATTTCCACCATAAGCTCATGGATTTATATGTGGAATGTGGGGTTGGACAGGTGGAGTTCAGCCTTAAATGGTGACCAGTTGTTTAGGTTTGGCTGTGCATAGAGACAGAGAGTGGTTTTATTTAGATGGTCAATGGTCAATTTTGTTATTCTCTTTTTTGAGTGTTTTTTTTTTTTTTTCAGTTTACTTATGTGTTTATTTTTTTGTTGAGACTTTTGTAGAACTAAGTCACACTGGGATGTGGTTAATTTGAAATGCTTTTGTCCACATTTGAAGAAAACATTGAAGGCAATCACTCTATCCCTAAATCCAACTCATTTATATAGAATGATAATTCAAGAAATAACAACAGCAACAACAATTAGAAATGATGAAAGTGATAAACATAGCTTTATAAACATTACAGGAATATAAAGCATATTTCATGCTGCAAGAATTGGTGGGGGATTGAGTGTAACTAATATTTCCATTGATCAAAGCAATTCAGAGCTGAAGTACTTGGATGAGTTACCACATGCTATTTGCAAGTCAACTTGTGCATAGATTCTGATTAGTCTTAACACATCCAAAGCCTATTCTCTGAAAGTTACTATAAAAATATAATTTTGATCAATCTCTATTGATCAATTTCTGAAGATAATCAGAGTAATGTAGAGCTTTGCTGAGGAAAAAGTTATGGATGTATGTAATATTTCAAAGTCTATGGCAAAAACCTCAGCATTTCTGGAAGCCAACAAAAATAAGAAACCAAACAATACTCAAGCACCATTATATTTATATGTTGGAGTTTCATTTATGATATTTTTCCAAACATAAAATATGTTTGGAATTTGTTATCAGCAATAGGCTGTATAATTGTGCTTCCTTTATAATATGTATGTTTAAAATCTGTAACCAACTAGTATTCATATCTACTATTTGAATATGTGTATTTTATCTCATGAGATGATATATAGGCACTTTTTTCACGTGTTCATCATTCTAAATTGCTTTTATAATGGATATTATGAATAATATATTTATACAAAAGATGTATTTTACAACTACACTTATTTGCTCAAGAAATGTTCCCATATGTAAAACTGTTATTTCAAAAGGTATGAAGGTGATTAAATTTCATCATACCTGATTAACAATTATGAAAGTTTTACCATTTTATTTACCAAAAATATATTAGTACACAATTGGCTACCTTATTGCTGTTCTTTTTCATAATATTTTAATAAATTTTATTTTTATTAAAATGCATTTTATATATGTAGAGAGAGATCATTTTCTTATGTGAACCTCGTTTTCTCTTTGATATATCACCTATTTATATATTAAACCCACTTTTTCAATTAACACATTTTTTAAGTTACATGAAGTTTATTTTTTATATTAGAGATACTAAATGAATTTCTTTTTTGTAATACTAAACTTTATTTTTAGAGAAGATTTGGATTTACAGAAAAATTACAACAAAATTATATGAATTTCCCATATAACCACCCCACCTACACAGACAGTTTCCCCTATTATTAACATTTTATATAAGTGTGGTACATTTGTTATAATTGATGAACAAATATTAAAATATTACTATTAACCAAAGTCGGTACTATAAAATATGGTTTATACATCATACCATAGAGTTTTATAGGCTTTGACAAATGTATGATACCGTGTATCAGTCACTGTAGTATTATACAGAACAATTTACTGCCCTAAAAATTCACTGTGTTCCACCTATTCATCCCTCCTCCTCCTTTCTGAATCAATGGTAACCATGATCTTTACATCAATGTTTCAATTACTTCCATTAACACAAGATAATAAAGACAATAAAAATAAGGCTACTTTGTTCTGTGATTATACTTTCCCTATGTTTGTTCAAAATCTTGAGGGCTTTGGGATGATACCTGTGCAGACTGCTTCAGGTTGAGTGAGGGCTTAGATAGTATGGAGCAGATGAAAGGAATTGTTTTACTTACAGTTGTAGATACTCTTTGTATTTTTGAATCAGACTTGTCTATTCTCATCATTTTGTTGGTTGCCCAGAGCAAGCCCAAGGAACTGGAGAGAAAGAGTTGGCCTCAATTCTGCTGGGATTCAGGGCTCAAGCAGCATATGAACAATCTGAAGATTTAAGTCTCTGAGGGATATATGTAATGGGTATATTACAAATTTTAGGTTCAAATAAAATGAGTAGAAGAACCATAAGTAGGAGAATTATAAATGAGTATAACTATGTTATATTGGGGAAATAAATTATCAAGTATTCCTAAATACGGCCTACTGAGGAGGTGTTGCTTTCATGAGGCTGCGTACCTTGCCTCTTGTATCCAAAATTCCCTAAAGTCATCATGAAAACATTTGTTTGAGGTTTTGTTTACTGTGAGTTAGTGAAATCTGCCTGAAATCTGCATAAGCATAACTTCTGGAAAGACCTCATGACACACTTTGAAATCCCTTAGTTGTAAAAACACTTTTTGATTTAATGTTTCCCCCTTTTAGTCAAAGCCTTTTTTCAAATGCATCACTGGTTAGCCTTTGGTAACTGTCCCTCAGTGACAGAAAGGCTCATCCTGCGAGCCATGTTTCATGCCAGGGGGGAAGGTAGTGAGTTTATTTGCTAAGTTTATCTTAGACAGAGGCCACAGTTAAGTAAGAAGGAAATTTTTAGGAGGTAACTCTTAGGCATTAACTATAATTAAGGCAAGTTTAATTTTTACAGGAATACAGTTTATAAGTATAAGCCTTAAGATTGAGGGCTTGAGATACTGTCCTGTTTTCTTCATTAGGCATGGCTTAGGTATTCGGGAGATTTTTTGTCATTTTATTTGGGAAAGTAGCAGGGCATCCCTAGGGTGCAAGTTTAATATTTTATTACCTACTGTGTAGGCCTTTACCTATCGAGAAAACATACCTATGTCAACATGAATACGTTCATATCCCATAGAAGTATGCTTTACAGACAATTTTCCACTATATATCATCCCCACTACCACCACTCTGTATTAGTGACATAACTATGCTACAGTCCATTAAAGTGAATTCTTATATTTGTATTCTTTACCACAATCCTCGGATACCCCAGAGTTCCCTGAGTTATACAGTCACCCATTTTTATCATCTAGTTTTCCTTTTAGCATCAGGGATGGCCCAAAACTTTACCTTTCTACCACATCCACACTCACAAACATTTCCAAATCATTACAATCAATCTAATTGTAAATTATGTAAAAATTAAGCATCAGCTCACAAATCTAACTCCCCCTTCTATCTCTTAGAAACCTATCTTCCAGAATTTGCCTCCATGGGTCTGCTTACTATCCTTAGATCATATCATTGAAATCATGAAGTATTTGTCCTTTTGTGTCTGACATTTCACTCAACATATGGTCCTCAAGATTCATCCAGGTTGTCACAAATGTCAGTACTTCATTCCCTCTTACAGCTGAACAATATTCCACCATATGTAAAACCACATTTTGTTTATTCATTCATCTGTTAATGAAAACCTGAGTTGCTTCCATCTTTTGGCAAGTGAGAAAAACTCTGCTATGGACATGAATCATATATATGCATATATGTGTTCATGTTCCAGCATTCAAATCATCTAGGTATATAAATAATAGGGAGATTGCACTGTGGCATGCTGTACTTAACTTCCTGAGGAACTGCCAAGCCATTCTCCACAGTGGCTGCACCATTCTACATTCCTACTTGCAGTGGATGAGTCTTATTATTTCTCCACATCCTCTCTGACACTTGTAGCATTCTGTTGTTCTTTTTTCTAATAGCAGCCAGTCTAGTAGGTGTGAAATGATACCTAATTAAAATTTTGATTTGCATTTCCAAAATAGCCAGTCATGTTGAACATCTATGATTTGTTTTTTGCCTTTTGTAATTCCTATTGGAAAAGCATCTTTCCATGTCTCTTGCCCATTGTTTAAATGGGTGATTTGTCTTTTTATTATTGCATTGTAGGATTTATTTATATATGCTGGATATTAAACATTTATCAAATATGTGATTTCCAAATATCTCCAATTGAGTAGTCTGCCTTTTCATTTTCTTGACAAACTCTTTTGAAGCATGAAAAGTTTTAATTTTTTTTAGGTCCCATTTATTTATTTATTTTTCATTGATAGCACTTTGGATGTACAGTTTATAAAGTCATTGCCTACCACAAGATCTTGTTTAATGTTCCCTACATTATCTTCTAGAGGTTTATTGTCTTGAATCTTATATTTATGTCTTTGATCCATCTTGAGTTACTTTTTATATAGGGCATGAGATAGGGATCCTCTTTCATTCTTTTGGGATGGATATACAGTTCTCTCAGCACCATTTGTTGAAGTGACTATTCTGCCACACTTGAGTGGACCTGAAAGACTTATCAGAAATCAGTTGTCTGTAAAAGTGTGGGTCTATTTCTGAACTCTCAATTCAATTCCATTGTTAAATATATCTATTGTTGTGCCAATACCATGACATTTTCACCACTGTAGCTTTGTAGTATACTTTAAAGTTAGGCAGTATAGTCCTCCAACTTTGTTTTTCTTTTTCAAGGTGTTTTTTAGCTACTCAGGGCTCCTTAGATTTCCAAATAAATTTGATAATTGACTTTTGTATTTCTGTAAAATATGTACATTCTAGAAAATATGTGAGTGATCATTTTGTCACAGTGTGCTGTATCAGTGAAGGGAGACCCACATAATGAGTGGAAAGGAGTTGGAGTCCCATCCTGGGGAGGCCCGATATGTTCTTAAACAGAGTGGGTTGTGTCTTTCAAGAGAATGGGTAGTTAATAATAGGGGAGGACAGACTAGTATGTTCAACTCTCAGCATTGTGTCAAGTATCTAAGAATCTTGTCCTCCATTAAGTGAAGCCTGGTGGTCTCCGTGGGCCCCAGGGGGAGGGGGAGTGAGGAATAGAAGAGATAGAAGAGGGGGAATTTGGAGGCAATGAATGTTCTGCATGATCATGCAATGATGGATACAGGCCATGTTAAATTTCATTAAAAAATTATAAAAGTGTATGGACTAAAATGTAAATTATAATGTAAACCATTGACCATGGTTGGTAGCTATGTTTCAATATTTATACATCAGCTATAACAAATGTGCCATCCATATCTAAAAAAATTATTAATAGGGAAAGGGGAAAAGGGGTATGATGTTGGGTATATGGGGGTCCCCTATATCCTGTATTTAACTTTACTGTGGCATAAATTTCCTTGAAGGCAATATGAAAAAACAATTAAGACACTGGGAAGAAATGGAAGAAAATGCCACTGTACATACACAACTGATATTACAGTGATGTAAGGAAAAGCATCAAAAAATAATTTATTTGATTATATTTTGTTTTTTAAATGTTTTTCAGTTTTTTAATGCCCTAAACTTTGTATTTTATTTCTTAGGTTTAAACCTATGATTATTATTTCATTTCCCTATTAATCGAATTTGGCAATATTCTTGGCGTCAATATGAAGAGGTTTTGAATCACATAATGGTTACCACTATGGCAGTAGAAGATCAATGAGGTGGGGTGTCAGTGATGGGGGATACATGGAAGGAAGTTCATCTGGGTATATATATAAGGTATATAAATACGTTCAAATGTTCATGGGGCATTGCCACAGTGGAAAGAGATTTACACAAAAACCGAAAGATTATTGAATCCCCATTCTGGGGAGTTCTGCCACATTCTCTAATGGAACAGAAACAATCCTCGAAGTACAGGGGCAAAGACTAGTGAAGAAGGATGGTCCATTGATGGGCCCTTATTGAGGACTATGCTTGCAAGACTTTTGCTCTTGAATTTGCATCTTAGCCTGCTGTTGGAGAGTGTCTAAGAGTAGCCTCTTGAAAGTCTCCTTGTTGCTCAATTGTGGCCTCTCTCTAAGTCAAACTCAGCATATGAATGCACTACCTTCCCCCCAGTGTGAGACATGACTTCTGGGGATGAGTCTTCCTGGCACCAAGGGATTACTACCAAGCACCGACTGATGATACAACTTGAAAAAAACCTCGAATATAAGGGGGAAAAGGTAAAGACAAATGAGTGTATATGGCTAAGAGACTTCAAAGTGAATTGGGATGTCAGCAGAGAGGTAATGCTTATGCATATCTCAGCAGACTCTCATTGATGGTCAAGGTAGATAATACCCCAAATAGTGGGGATCCTGAGGGCTCTGGAGATACCCAGAACCTATGGTCATGGCAGATAGCTCTGGAGTTTGGTACCTTGTCATTGGCCATACTTTGGAGTTTGTGCTCCCAATTTTGACAGAGTTTGACTCAGATGTGACTTCTCTTCACATGCCTCTTCTGTCCCTTTTATTTGAACCTATAGTTGGTGCTGTAGTTGGCAGGTGTACATCCAAAAACTTTAATCTCTGGACTGTCCATATGCCAGCTGGGACCTGAAATTTAATGGAGTTGCAATACCTACTCTCCAGTTCATTGGACTCACCCAGGACAACTAACAAGGAAATGGTGATGGGCAACAACCATCCCAAGAATCTGAAAAAGTCTACAATGCAAGCAAGAGAGTTCCATCCATATGCACCATGGGATCAAAGCCTTCTCTCAATTAGAGGTGGAGTGGGCAACATCATCCCAGAATCCTCAGGATTGTGCAATGAATGATGGACTAAAGTAGATTACTGGCATTCTACTATAGACTTACTGTGATTCTAGTAATGGAAAAACTATATTATTCATGTGGACACAGTGGCCACTAAAGGTTCTGAGGGGAGGGATTGGGAAATACAGGTGAAATATAGGGGCATTTTGGGGACTTTGGAATTTTCCTGAATGACATTACAATGACAGATACTGGCCATTACATATCTTGCCATAACGTACAAAATCGTGCGGGAGAAAGTGTAAACTACAATGTAAACAATAATCCATGCTTATGGCAAAAAAAAAAAAAATCCTCCTTGTTGCGGAAATGTGGCCTCTCTCTAATAAATGGATTTAGTGGCAATGGTCTAAAATATTTTCATCAGTTGTAACAAATGTACCACACTAATGAAAAATGTATTAATGTGGGAAAATGTGGGAGATGTAGGAAGCGGGGCTTATGGGAATCACCCATATTTTTATGTAACATTTATGTAATCTAAATACCTTTATTTAAAAAAATAAAAAATATATTTAAAAAATCATGTAGTGTTATTCCTCTATTTTTTTTTCTTTTTCAATATGCTCTTGCCTATTTGAGACCCCTTGCCTTTACAAATAAATTTAATAATAGGATTTTCTAATTCAGTAAAATGGATATTGTTATTTTTATTGGGATTGCATTAAATCTGAAATCAATTTCAGTAGGCCAGAAATCTTAATAATGTTTAGTCTTTTAATCCATGAACAGGCAATATGCTTCCATTTATTTAGGTCTTCTTTGATTTCCTTTAACAGTGTTGTAGGGTTTTCTGCATATAATTCCTGTACATCTTCAGTTAAGTTTATTCCTAGATATTTGAATCTTTTAATTGCTATTTTAAATGGGACTTTTTTCTTGATTTCCTCGTCAGATTCCTCGTTATGGTGTACAGGAATGCTACTGGTTTTGTATGTTGCTCTTACAGCCTGACACTTTACTGAATTCATGTATCTGAATTCATTTACTGAATTCATGAAAGCTTCTAGAGCTTTCTTGTAGATTTCTCAGGGCTTTCTATGTATAGGTTCATGTCATCTGCAAATAGTGAAATTTTTATTTCTTCCTTTCCAATTTGGTTCCCTTTTATGTCTTTTTCTTGCCTAAGTGGTCAAGTAAGTATTTTTAACACAATGTTAAATAAGAGCAGTGACAGTGGACATCCTTGTCTTGTTCCAGACCTTAGAGGGAAAGCCTTTTGTATTTCACCTTTGAATATGAGATTAGCATTGGGTTTTTCATATATACCGTTTATCATGCTGAGGAAGTTTCCTTCTATGCCTATATTTTGAAGACTTTTAACAAGGAAGCAAGCTGTTTTTTGTTAAATGCTTTTTCTACAGCAATAGAGATGTTCATGTGATTTTTTTTTCTTTTGATTTGTTAATGTGGTGTATTACATTGATTTTCTTATGTTTAACCATCACTGCATACAAGGGCTGAAACTCACTTGGTCATGGTGTATGATTTGTTTGATATTTTGTTGATACTTTTATCAACTATATTCCTTTGGATTTTAGCATCCAGTTTCATTAGAGAGGTTGATCTGCAGTTTCCCTTTCTTAAGGTGTCTTTATGTGGCTTTGGTTTTAGGGTGATGTTGACATCATAGAATGAGTTAGGTAATGTTCCCTCCACTTCTATTTTTTGGAAGAGTTTATACAAGATTGGTGTTTGTTCTTTGCAGAATGATTCGTAGAATTCATCAGTGAAGCCATTTGGTCCTGTGCTTTCCTTGGTTGGGACTTTTTGAGGATGAATTATTCTCATTATTTGTGATTAGTAAGTTGAGTTCACCAAAATCTTGTCCATCTAATCTAAATTATCCATCTTATTGGCATACAGTTTTTCAAAGTATTCTTTTATGATTCTTTTTATTTCTATGGGTCCATGGTGATATCCCCTTCAAACGTTTTTATTTTATGTATTTGCATCATCTTTCTTCTTTTTTTCTTTTTTGAAAGTCTAGCTAAAGGTTTATAATTTTTTAATCTTCTCAAATAACCACCTTTTCATTTTGTTAATTTTGTCTAGTATTTCTCTTTTTCAATTTTATTTAGTTCTACACTAGTATTTCTTATTTCCTTCTTTTTGCTTGCTTTGGGATTAGTTTGCTATTCTTCTTCTAATTCCTCCAGGTGTTCAATTAGGTCTTTGATTCTTTGCTCTTTCTTGTTTTTAAAAATAGGCATTTATGATTATAAATTTTCCTTGCAGTACTGCTTTTGCTACATCCTATAGGTTTTGATACACAGTGGTCTCATTTTCATTTGTTTCAAGGTAGTTACTGATTTCTCTTGCAATTTCCTCCTTGACCCACTAATTGTTTGTGAGTGTGTTGTTTAACTTCCATACCTTTGTGTGTATTCTGGTTCTCTGTCACTTACTGATTTCCAGCTTCATTCCATTGGGTTCAGAGAAATTATGTCACACAATTTCAATCTGAATTTGTTGAGGGTTTTTCTATGATCTAGCATGTGTTTTATCCTGGAAAATGACCCATGTGCATTTGAGAAGAATGTATACCCTGCTATATTTGGGTGTAATGTTCTGCTTATGTCTATTAGGTCTAGGTCCTCTAGATTGTTATTCAAGCTCTCTGTTTCTTTATTGATCCTCTGTTGAGATGTTCTGTCTAATGGTGTTAATGGTGTCTTGAAATCCCCCAGTATACTTGTAGAGGTATCAATGTCTCCACTTTGTTTTCCAATATTTCCCTTAGGTATTTTGGGGCACATTGGTTAGTTGCATAAAAGTTTATGACCATTCTTTCTTCTTGATAGATTACCCCTTTTATTAACATAGTGTCTTTCATTGCCTCTTACAATAGTTTTGCATCTAAAGTTTATTTTGTGTGATACTGGTATATCTACTTCTACCTTTTTATTATTATTGCATGCATGTAAAACCATTTTGAAGCCATTTGCTTTCAACTTCCTTGCATCCCTGGATCTAAGATGAGTTTCTTTTAGACAACATATAGATGAGTCATATTTCCTTATCCATTGCACAAATTTGTGTCTCTTGGTTGTAGAGTTTAATCCACTAACATTCAATGTTATTACTGTCAAGGCATTACTTAACTTAGCCCACTGGTTCTTAACCTTTATTTTTTCACAGATGCCTTTGCCAGTCAGGTGAAAACCATGGACCCCTTCTCAGAATATATCAGTAGATATTTTATGACACTCAACTAGCATTGGGTCTAACAACTATCATAATTTTGAAGTCTGAATGAGCTTAAGTGATTTTTTGAGAAATGTAACAGATATAATGTGATATGAAATGAATACTACTGTAATTTATTGCATACATTCATAAGTGTAGGAAATGCTAGATTTCAATTACAGGTCAAAGAAAATAGAGATAATAAGTTGATTTTTTGCAATTCTAGCTCATGGACTACTGAAATCTCTCCACAGGTTTTCCATGGATCCCTGGTTAAGAACCCATCCGTTGTCCATATATGTTTTAGTTTTATATATGTCATCTGTTGTTTTTATTTCTCTTTTTATATTTTTAGTTATTCTTACCAATAATCTTCCTTCCTACATTCCCCTCCAACTATCTTTCTCTCTCTTGTTTTTTGTTTTTTTTTTAATCCTTTCAACCAGAAGAATTCCCTTTGGTATTTCTTGAAGGACTGGTTTCTTGTTGAAAAACTCTCTTAATTTCTGTTCATCTGTGAATATTTTGAACTCTTCTGTTTATTTTGATGGGATTATTCAAATTGTTAACTTCTCTTCCTACTCTGGGGTTTTATTTAGTTTTTTTGTAGTAATATTCTTTTTTTCACCTGTTTTTTCTTATTCTATCTCCTTGTAGTTGTCTGTGTTGCCTTGAATACATACTAAGGGCATAGAAATTGAAAGAGACAAGAAGAGAAAAAGAATAAAAGTAATAATTATTTTAAAAGGTAGATAAACCATACAAAACTTAGAAAAATAAATAATAAGTGAAAAATCATAAAAAGTACAAAAGAATAAAAATAAAAATGAGGACTAAAAAAGGAAACAAGAAAAAATAGAAAAAAATAGAATTAAAAAGCCTGGAAAATTTGAAGAGAATTTAAAAAACATAAAAAGAAAAGAGAAAAAGGAAAAATGGAGACCAAATATGAAAATGTGGAATGAAAGAAAAGCAGTGTAAGAAGGAAAAATGAAAGAAATTAAATAAACTAAGTAGAAAAAATAAGGAAAGGAAAAGGGAAATAAAGAAAGAGAAAAGACAACAAGCAACAAAACAAAACAACCTAGGAAAAACTGGCTTCATTCTTAAATCCCTAGGAACCTTCTCAGGCCACAAGTCCTCATCAATCACCCTGTAACCTACCCTCCACAAGTCAATTTCCCATTTTAGCAAAGAAAATAAAGAATATTTTTACAAAGATAAAAATTTGAAAACAACAGATTGAAAAACCTAAAACATTAAAAAAAATAATCAATCTACATGTTCCTTGTCATAAGATGCCAGCTGGGTTCCTAACAACCAGTGGATCACTATCTAGATCCCATTGTTTAGGAGGTACTGGGGATTGAACTATGTACCTTGTATTAGTCAGCCAAAGTGATGCTAATGCAAAATACCGGGAATCAGTTGGTTTTTATAAAGGGTATTTATTTGGGGTAGAAGCTTACAGTTACCAGGCCATAAAGCATAAGTTTCTTCCCTCACCAAAGTCTGTTGCTATGTGTTGGAGCCAGGGAGCTGCCGACATTGGCCAGGGTTCAGGCTTCTTGGGTTTCTCTCTTCCCAGGGCTCCATTTCTCTCCAGGCTTAGCTCCTCTGATTCCTCTACAAGGTCAGCTGTAGAGTATGAGGCTCTCTAGGCTTTGCCTCTATCTACAAGGCCAGCTGTGAACTGTCAGGCAAATGGCTTGTCTCTATCCTGGGGCCTTCTCTCCTTCCTCACAACCAAGCACCTCCATCTGCTCGCCTCACTATGTTCCAGCAGCAAAACTCCAACATGAGAACTCCAACTCGAAAACAACTCCAACTCTGTCCTTTGCAATGTCTTTTATCTTTGAGAACCCACCACCAAGGGGTGGGCCCAATACCCTACTGACATGGCCCAGTCAAT
>JAQZBX010050039.1:0-19763 GCA_029593785.1 Cabassous unicinctus | reverse complement strand
ACTGGCTCCACCTCACTGTTACAATTTCTTCCATTGCTTGAATCACAATATGTCTACAACAGAACATCACCAAGTTCACTCTAGTCCACAGCTCCTCCCCCAATCCTGAGGGGACTTGGATGGTGATGTCCACTCCACCTCCAAGTGAGAGAGGGCTTATATCCCATGGATATAGTGGATGGAATTATCTTGCCTTCAGCTGCAGGCCCTCTCCATTCCCTGGGATGGTCGTTGCCCATCATCGTCTCCTCACCAGGTTACTTGGATGAGTCCATTGAGCTTTAGGGTAGGAGTTGCAGCTCCACCGAGATTCCAGGCATAGCTGGCACATAGGTGGGCCAGAGGATACAGTCTCTGAAAGTACACCTAAAAACTCCTGCATCACATATAGGTTTGAGTAGAAGGGACTGATGGACCATGTGCAAAGATGACTTATTTGAGTCCAACTCTGTCACTCTCAGGAACACAGATGCCAATGAAGAATCCACTAATTAGGCATCAACCTCTGGGGCTATCCCCACTTGTATAGGACCTGGGTGTCACCAGAACCCTCAGGGGTCCCTCAGTGTGGGGTGATATCCACTTTGGTGTTCTATGAGATCCTACTGAGGTGTGCATAAGTATTACCTCTGGGATGACCTCCCGAATCTCTTTGAAGTCTCTTAGCCACATGAACTCATTTCTCTTTACCTTTTCCCCCTTTTATTCAAGGTCTTTTTCCGATCATGTTGCCAGTTGGCACTTGATATTAATCCCTCGTTGCCAGGGAGGCTCATCCCTGGGAGTCATGTCCCATGTTGGGGGGAAGGTAATGCATTCAAATGCTGTGTTTGGCTTAGAGAGAGGCCATATTTGAGCAACAAGGAGACTCTCAGGTGGTAACCCTTAGGCACCCCATAACAGTAGGCTAAGTTTCAATTAGAAGAGCAAATACTCATAAGGCTGGTCCTCAATAACAAGAACCCATCAGTGGGCCATCCTCTTTTGCCAGACATTGCCCCTGCACTCAGGGGACTGTTGCTGCTCCCTTGGAGAATGTGGCAGAGCTCTCTAGGCTGGGAATTCAGATTCCCTCATTTATATTTATGTGTTTTATATTAATGTGTTTTTTATCTCACTTATTATGTCTTTCATTTCCATAAATTCTGTTATTTTTCTATTTAGGTTTTCAAATTCTTCTTTGTGCTCACTCAATGTCTTCTTTATGTCCATTTTTTCTTTAGCCATAATGTCTTTCAACTCAATTTGATTTTGGAAATTTGTATGAATTGCATTGATTAGTTGCCTCAAATCCCAGGTCTTTTCTCAAGCCTTGATATATTCCTCTCCATCTCTCAAGCCTGGGTGCCATAAAAGTGGCTTTCTGAACCTTTCTCATGTAGCAACTGGGAAGGTGGAAGCCAGGGAAGCACTGAAGTGAGGGTATTTGAAGTCAGATACTTCTGTGCGTCTGAAATCTCACCTCTTCCCCTTACTACTGCTATATGAACCTCCAAACCTCCCTGCCTCTCCATCTGTAAGATACACCCCACCTCATAGGTGGTTGCATGGATTAGCAAAGGTAATTGGTCAGTGCCTGGCACATAGCAAGCACTTAATAAGTATTTGCGAAAGTGATAGTTAATTTCATGTGTGAACTTGGCTAGGTTATGGTGTCCAGTTCTTTGGTCAAGCAAGCACTGGCCTGATTGTTACTGTGAGAGTATTACATAGCTGGATTTAAATCATTAGTCAGCTGATCATTGATGGCAAATCCTGACTAATACAGCTAATATCATTATTAACTTTTAATATGCAGTCCTATGAAACTCCTGAATAAAACATTTTATGTGCTGACATCACAGTGACTTTCATCCTTGGATATCATTGGCATTGGGAATTCTCCCAGGTTCATTTGTTTATCATGGAAATCTACTTTCACATTATAAAAATTATGATACAGTCATACCTTGATACTCGACTGCTTTGAAACTCGTCGAATTTTGTACTTGACGCATTTTGATGCAAAAATTTTGTTCCGGTACTTGTTTGTCTGGTACTCAATGCACAAGCTAGAACTTGTCAGTGTTTGTTGCCTTGTGACTTGCTACCCTTTCCAGCCGAAACAAAGGGTCACACGTTAGTCATGTGGTAGCTCTTGCCCTGTGCACATCCCATTTCAGACTTATCTTAGCTTCTGTGGTCATTTTGTGTATTTTTGCCTTTTTTTCCCCTCATCATGGATCCTAAGAAATAGCAGGGATAGTGCTGAGCAGAAGAGAAAATTACTTCACACCAACATTGAGTAAAAAAAAGAAATAATAGGTAAATACAAGACCGGTACTTGCATTACTGATTTTGCTAGGGAATATGGTATGCCTGAAACAGCAATCCCCACCATCATTAAGAATAAAGAAGCGATAAAAAAGGCTGATGTTGTGAAAGGAGTTAAAGCAGTAACAAAGCAGCATTCCCAAACACTAGAGGAAGTTGAAAAGCTTTTATTAATTTGGCTAAATGAGAAGCATTTATAGGGCAGAAGCCATGATATGAGAAAAAGCAAAAGTGTTATATGCCAATCTTTTGAAAAACCAAGCACAAACGAGTGATGAGAGTGTTGTTTTTCAGACCAACCACAGCTGGTTTGATAATTTTAAAAAGAGGACTGTCGTTCATAGTGTCGTGAGCCATGGCGAGGCAGCGAATGCTAACAAAGCGGTTGCTGATGAGTTCATCAGTGAATTTCAAAACCACGTATAGGCTGAGGGTTTTAGTCCCCACCATATTTTTAACTGTGATTAGATCAAAGGTTTTTTTTTGGAAAAAGTGCTGAGTAGAACCTCCATCACAAAAGAGGAGAAAGCATTACAGGCCACAAACCAATACAGGACAGGCTCACTCTATTGTTGTGTGGGAATGCTAGTGGGAACTTAAAGCTCAAGCCTCTACTAGTCTATCATAGTGAAAAACTGTGAGTTTTCAAGAATCATAATGTCATATATAGCAAATTCCATGTGATGTGGAGGGCACACAGCAAAGCTTGGGTCACTAGACAATTTTTCACCAAGTAGATAAATGAAGTGTTTGGTACCTCAGTGAAAATATATTTGCTGGAGAAAGGTTTGCCTCTGAAAGCTCTCCTACTTTTGATCAATGCACCTGCCCAACCTCCTGGCTTGGAGGATGACTTACTGGAGGAGTTCAGCTTCATCACTTAAGGTTTCTGCCCCGCAACACTACTCCTCTCATTGAGCCCATGGACCAGGAGGCCATTTCAAACTTCAAAAAGTTGTGCACGAAGGCGCTTTTCCAGAGGTACTTTGAAATCACCTCTGACACCTAGTTGACCCTCACAGAATTCTGGAAGGAGCATTTCAATATCCTGCACTGCCTTAAACTTGTTGATGAGGCCTGGAACGAAGTCTCTTATAGGACTATGAATTCGGCATGGAAGAATTTGTGTCCAGAAGCTGAGACTCAAAGAGGCTTCAAAGGCTTTGAGGCTAACCCTAAGCCTGCAGGTACAGAGGGTACAGTTGTGCAGGATATTGTATCTTTGGGCCAATCCATGAGTCTGGAAGTCAATGCTGCTGGTGTTGAGTTAGTGGAGGAACATCATGAAGAGCTCAGCACTGAGGAGCTGCAGGAACTACAGAAGGAGCAGCAACAAGAGGTGACTGAAGATTTCTTCAGATGAGGAGGAGATAAGGGAGGCTGTCTCCAGTTCCTTGATAAAAAGAAATGGGTGCAAAATGGGCAGAAGTTCAAAACTTTGCGGAGAAGTACCATCTGGACAAAGCTCTGACAAGCAGAAATGTGAATTTATTGAATGACCAAAGAATTTCATAATTTTGAGGAATTCTGAAAAGAAGACAGAAGCAGTCCTCATTGGATAAGTTTTCAGTGAAGGTGACCAAGAGTGTGTCAGAGCCTGTGGTGCAAGCTGAAAAAAGGCAGAAAAGAGAAAGAACACCTGAAGTGCAAGTGCCCCATGTTCTATTGCAAGGGGACTCTCCTTCCAAGCAATACTCTATGTAACCTCTACTCCTCACCACTCTCCTCCTGTAGCTGGATTTTCTCTAGGTTCTTGGCTGATCTACAAGAAACAAATTTCAAGAGCAAGCCGGGTTAGTTAGGCCAGTAATTTATTAAGGAATGGTGAGGAGAGAAATGGGAGAAAATAACAAATCATGGGTCCATAATAGAGAGAAAAGGGGCTGGAAAGTGAAAAAGAGGGCTGATTTACAGACTACAATTCCCCATTATAGATTATAAATGCCCAGGTTTTACTTACATGTTGTTCCAGGCAGGGGGTGAAGAAGGCCAGAATGGGGAGGGGGGGAGGGCAAGAGCAGGAGTCAAAAGGCAAGACAGGGGCAGTTCAGCCTTTTTGCTTGCTTTTTGAACCATTAATTATTCTGCCCTTTGCTAATGACAGGCTGTTTGCTGTTTTGATTGATTACCCCACCTATCAATCCCCCAGGAGGGCCGAATGATATGGTCCCTGGAGAGTATCTAGGGCTTCTCTTGGCTTCCAGAGGAGATATCGTTCTGAATGGGGGAATTTTACAAGGGTCTTCCAGCAGCCATCTTGGGGGTACCGAAGTCCACGTGGGCTTCCCTGCCAGGTTCCCGATCCATCTACTGATTCCCTAACTAGCCTGCTTCACTCCCACCATCCCATTAAGTCTCAATACAAGTGAAGTGAAATTTTTATATTATTTAATCTAAGTATTAATTTTTAGGTTTATTTCTCATGTAAAGTGCTGATATACAGCCCTATCTTTTTACATATTGCCTTAAAATGTGTATTGTCTTTGGTTTGGGAATGCATTGAATTTATTTACATTATCCTTATGGGAAAAAATTGGTTCTTCTCATTTTTGGTACTTGTCATACCTCCTGGAACCAATTAACGAGGGGTAATGAGGTACCACTTGTATTTTGTGAAAACATTACTTCCCTCCATTTCTCCATACCTTTAACTCAACTGCAGGATTTACTGGTCCTTTCTTTGCCAAATTCAAAGCTCAGCTTTATTTTCCCTGACTCTGTTACTAGCCAGCTATGTTTCCACAGCCTCTCCATTTCGGCAATAGATAGTCTTTGAGGCCTCTTCCAGCTCCCAGGTTCTGTGACTCCCTTTCCCAGCTGTGCACAGTCAAGCAATGAGCAGACTCTTTAAGACCCTGTTTGTTTCCTCCCCCACAGTATACCACACCTCATGGAAAGCCTGCTCTGCAAACCTTTGCTTTTGTCCTCTGTAAAAGTGATGATTACCAAGATCAAAGAATAAGTGTTTTCATGAGGAAGCATGGAATGAATCTAAAATTCAGTCATAAAATAAAGCAACTTGCAGTAGAAAGTTCTTGGAGAAAATAGTAAGAGAATTCCACAAAATAAGCGAAATGGATTGCATTTTGGAAAGAGAAGAAAATAAGGGAAGAAGGCTGCATTCCAGCTCAGTCATCTTCCTCAGGACTTGAGCAGAATGTTATACCTATATCTAAACTTTTACCTATTTTAGTCACTATCTCCCTCACCATCATTTTTTCCTTCTTTGTCAAGATTTCTGCAGGAAACAGGATAGCACACTCAAACTGGGTAATTAGAGAACAGCTCAATAAATTTTTACAAAGGTAAAGGCAGGATATAGGGAAACTACCAGGAATAGTGCAGCACCCTGAGTCTCATAACTTCAGGGAGCTTGAAAGATCAAGGAAGGAAGTGATTACTGGAACCTAAAGTCCACAAGCCGGGAACCTGTGGCCTTGGGTTGAGGGGCACAAGCAGCCTTCATCAACCCCACTAAGATACAGCCAGGGAAACAACCACCCTGACTCCACTTTTCTTTCCTCTCCTGATCTTCTGCTGATGGCACCCATTGGCTGAAACCAACCAGAAGCCAGAGGGCAAGAGGGCATACTGATGTAAGCTAAACACAAAGCAGGTGGAAAGGGTGGAGAGGGGTTTAGAGATAAAAATGGAAGAAATCCCACCCAGGCTTATATGACAGGTCTTTCCCTACAATTTTATTTTATTTAATCATGCATCTTACACAACATAGAGGGCCTATTAGGATCAAAAAGTGTACTAGATTTTAAAAACTTAAAGTAAAATACATTGCCTCATCTGAAAAAATTTGGTGAAGTGAGGGAAGCAATATAAACAAAAATAATTTTAGTGCAATGGTATAAATGCTTTAAAAGTAATGTGTTCCAAATCTTAAAGAAGCATAAATGGGGGAAAGATAAAGAAAGCACCATCAAGGAGATGTCATTTGATCCAGGCCATGTGATTTCTTTACTTCTACCCCAGTTACTACTTAACCAGAATCAGCCCCTTATCTAGCTATGTATCAGCGTCCTTTACTCTTCATGACATCTAAAGCCCCCAAGCTGGAGTCAGATCTGTTTGCCTTCAGCTTGTGTGTTTAGGCAAATGATTAGCACTCTCAGAGAGCCTGCTGTAAAATGAAAATTTCTATTTGATGAGATTAGAATAGAATATAAAAATTTAGGCCAATAAAAATTACACCATTTGAGGTACACTAGTTAATCATTTACCTTCCATCATGGAATTATAATTAATTTAGAATAACATTAGTAATCCTTTGCTACCCTTCTATTAATAAAATTTAATTTATTCACAGTTGACTTGGAGCAACACATGAACTTGTAAGCTATTTTCACCCTTCTATTTTCACTAGAAAGATTATTGCCATAATCTTCTAGGATTACATGTGAAAGTTTGGACATTCTCTTTCCAGAATAGGCTTTAGGTTTTAATTACCTGGTTCCTTTTGTTAGAGAAACTGAGCCGTCTCCATTCTGTTTCTGTGTACTCTAGTCCCACTTTTAATCTTCTCACACTCGATTTGTTTGAAGATTAATCACGTAAACAGTCATGAAGTAAGATTTCAGTGTGAGATGAATCTTTCAAATTGTTGAGATACACATCAATGCTTAAAGCTGAAGATATTCTAATATATTTCTCAATGAGAAAAGAAGACAGCTTTTTAACAAAATCTGAGTAGGGGGTGGTGAATTTAATATAATGCACTTGGATGAGCAGATAAGTCCCAGGAATTAAAATTATTGGTGCCTAACCAAAGTCTTCCAAAGTCTCTGTATTATTTATTAAACACCTTGTGTTGAACTTCTTAGGTGTCATTCACTGCTTTAGGTACTTCATTGGTCTTACCAAGCCCAGCTCCCATAACAGTCCCCCACAAAGAAGCTGCCATCTATTGGGACACCTGCTTCCCAGGTACATGCATTACATATTCCACCCACTTGGGAATTAACCATACCAAGTTTGGTGGCTGCTTTTCTCTATTAACTTCTACTGTTTGTGTTTTTACCTTATTTTCATTATGTAAATATTTTATCTTCCTCCAAAAAGAGTGAGCTTCTCAAGTGCAGGGCCTTGAATCCCTAGTATCCCTCAGGTAACATATAGTACATGGTCAAAAGATACTGAAATATTCCCTTCCTCTGATTGTCAGGACAGTCACACCTTGAATTGGTTTCAGGATGGCCAGGGGCCATTTGATGCTACAGATTTTGTACACTTGTACTGTTGTTGTTGCCAATTAACCCATTTCCCTTTAAGTCCCTTCCCTGTAGATCATAATTGCTAACTACAAGATTTTAATTGTAGATGTTATTTTAGTTTACTTTCATTCCTTTACTTATGTTTTACAACATTGCTGTAACCAGTAACCCTATATTTGCCCCAGCTGGCCTTTGTCAGATCCTAGAGCCCATTTGTTTCACTCAGGTCAATTCCTTTACTTGCTGTCTTACATAAATTAAGTGATTTACAAACCCTGTTGTAACTGCTAACCCATTGCTTATCCCAGCTGGCTCTCGTCAGTCTTCAAGAGCTTCTCGGGCCCACACTTACACACTTCTAATTGAACATAATCAATCAATTTCTACCTACAACACCACCTCCACATCCCTTTGTTTAAATCCCATAAAAAGCCCTAAGTTCTTTTGACTTGGGGAGGCAGCTTTGAGCTTTTTGCTCCTGTTTCTCTACCAGCAATCACGTAATAAACGTCTTTCTCTCTTTGAAATCCTGGTGTCACAGATTCGTTCTTGCTCTCATGGGGCAGCGAGCCTAATTTGTCTGGCAACAATTTCAGAGTCTCTCTAGTAAAGCAACTTACTCTCCCCTCGTGGTCCAGTGCCATTTCATAAACAAAGGGCCAAATTTCAGGCTAGATTAATTTGCCAAATTACAAAGTACAAAGCAACGATTTGTATTTTGAGCTATGAAATATTAATTTTTGTAAGTCACAAGGAGCCTCACATCCGTCCATCTTCAGGATAATAGAAAACAAGAGAAGTGTTAAAACATGAGTTTGCTAAATGGGCATTTGCATGGAAACTTCTCATTAGAGTAGACTATTTCTAAAGAATCGATAACTTAGGTGTGTTGGGGGGAAGTTAAAGGTGGGTGGGGGAGACATCTCAAAATCACATGTGTCAAAAGTCTTAAGAATATTCAGCCCTTTTCTTCAGTAATTCTTCTTAGAGAATTTTATCTCAAGGAAATAATCAAAGATGGTTGCAAAGATTTATGTTCAGAGATGGTCATTGCAGCATTATTTTAATAGCCCCAAATTATAAAAAACTAAACTTAAAAATATGGGATTGGTTAAACGTATTATGGCAAAGTCACATGAGGAAATAAGATACAGACATTAGAAATCACATCCTCTAAGAATATTGGAAGATATGATGGTAAATTTATAATATTGTGAAGGAAAAAAAGGAGATTACTAAATAGCATGTAGAGTATCAAATATATTTAGAAATATTTCGTTTCAAGATGCAATTTGTGTAGTGAGTTTCTCTAAGTGATTAAGATTTTCTTTTTCCTATTTTTCAATTTTTAAAATATTTTAATATATCCCAATTTCCTTTAGTGAATATGCATTATTGTTATAAATAGAAGTGTATTAGTCAGGTTTCTCTAGGGAAACAGAATGGACAGAAGATATCTGTAAATATTAAGAGAATTTATAAAATTGTCTCATGTGACTGGGCATATGCGAGTCCAAATTCCGTAAGGCAGAGTGCAAGCTGGGAACTCCAATGAAGGTTTTCGATGACTTCTCCAAGAGAAACTGCCTGGCTGAGGTAGAGATGAAATTCTCTCTTCTGACTGCTGAAGTCATCACTTCTCCTTTTAAGGCCATTAACGGATTAGATGGGCTGTCTCTCATTGTTGAAGGCAATCTCGTCAGTTGATTGCAGCTGTAATCAGCCATAGATGCAATCAACTTACTAATGATTTAAGTCTATGAAATTTCCTCACATTAACAATTAGGCCAGTGCTTGCTTGACCAAACAACCGGGCACGATTACTGGCCAAGTTGGCACATGAGTCTAACCACCACAAGAAGATATCCCAATAAATAGTATGAATATTTTTAAGCAATCTGTAAGGCAGTGAACTTGAATTTTTCAGAAGCAGAAATGCTATCATGGAGAAGTACATAGTAGTAGTTAGTATTTCTCATGCTAACTACAGGCTAGGGGTTTAATATATTATCTCATTATAATTCTCACATTGTAATAATATATATAACATGTCACATCTCATGTCTTATAACATATTTTTATACACATACTACATCTAATATATAGCATATATATACTATATAATACACTAACACACTCTTGAGCTAATTTTACAAAAAAGATAATGGAGGCTTAGAAAGGCGAAGTAACTTGATGGTAAGGGTTTGTAGAAGTGAGTTTTGAATCCATGCATATCTGACTTGAATAAATATGTTCCTACTCTCTCTCCACTAGCACTGAAGGTATGTAAGCCTCCAGGGAAGACTACACTCAGGAAAATCTGCTGATCCAGTTATAACTTGAAGGAGCAGAAACAAATACTAGTTTTTGCTGTCTTTCGATGGCTATTTTTCACACAGCTTCTGTTGGATCACCTGCCTACAGAGGGGATGGACTATGCTACTTTCAAATTAGTTTTAGTCTGTTGTTGTTGCCCTGGTTTTTCTTGGTTCTCTTCCCACGTAGCCCTCTTTGCTTGCCTGCCTGCCCCATGCTGGGTCTCTGGCATGGAGCTCTTTATTGTGGCTGTTAGCCAGTTTCCTCTTTCAATATCCATGCCTTTGGCAAGGCTTAGACTAGATAGCTTCATCAGCATATCAGGCATTCTGACCATATTTAAAGGCTTCCTGAAATCCAACCTCTTCATGAATCAGAGCACCTGGCATAGAGTGGGCAGTCTTTCTTCTCTGAAGAAAATTGACTCCCTCAACATTGGAAGTGCACAGTGCTTTCTATCTCATCAGACTCTAACATATTGCCCAACACAAAAGCTGTATGTTCACCAAACATTGTATAGACTACTCTTATTCTAGATTCTCTCTAGAATGTTTGACATTGTCTGTACTAATCTAATACCTGACCTCAGAATTCCTTTTTTAAAAAGTATATGCTTAAAAACACACTTTAATGCATATGATGATTTTAAAACATGATCCCTACGTTCTTTGACATGCTTCCCATTGAGAGCTGTGGTCTATGTTCCTGCCTGCTGAATTTGGGTTCTGTCAGTGTTTGTCCAGTAGAGTATAGTGAAAATGATGCTGTGTCAGTTTCTGAGCTAGTCCTTAAGAAACTTGCAGCCTCTGCCTCTCTTGGGATACTGATTGTTAGAACCCAGCCACCGTGTTTTGAGGAAGCCCGAGCAGCCCACGTAGAGGCCCACATGTAAAGGAACTGGATGCCTGGCTATCAGCCCCAGTATCAACTTACCAGTCATGTGAGTGAGCCAAACTTGGCAGTGAATCTCCAGTCCCTAGTCAACTGCTGTATAAAACAGAGCCATGCCTTCCATGCTAGACCCTGCTCCAACTGCAGATGTGTGAGTGAAACAAATCATTTTTGTGGTTTTAGGCACTAAGTTTTTGGGTGGATTGTTATGTTACAAACTGATGCTTGGTGTGGTCTTCTGGATATAGTGTAGTGGGCCTGCAATAGGAGTGCATCATTAGGTGGTTAAATTACTACACATAAGAAAAATTAGGAAGTTTGAGGGTTAAGAGGCAGCAAGCTAGGCGGCAGAGGATGTAGAAAGTGAAAGGAGGGAGGGGGCTCTAGCAATAGGGAGAGTGGCTGGAGCACAAACGGATTCAGTAAACAGTGCCAGAGATAGCATGGGGCTATTTAAGAATAGAGATGGCAATATTTTAGGTTTCAGTTGTTTGCTAATGCAGCTGGCTGCATGTGATGGACCACCTGCTAATCTATATCCCATTTACTCTAGACTTTCAGCAAAATCCTTCAGCACATGTAGCTTTGAGTCTGGAATATTCAGGATAGGGTGGGTGTGCTGTAATAAAGTGGGTGTGTTGGTGAGCAACACAACACAGAGAATTGACCGGAAACAAGAGCTTTAAACCAGAGGTGACTCAGCAAAATAAAAGGCCTTGAACTGCCCTCAGCTTTCTTTCTTGGTTTACAACCCTCAATCCCTGGGCATAGTCTGAAGAATCCTGGGTGTCTCTCTTTGTAGAACGTTGTTCCATTGTCTATTGGCTTCAATCTTAAGGGTTATATAGTGGCCTCCGGTGAATAGTGCTTGACTTAAGGGACATGATATAGGGTTGAACCTCACGATGTAGTAAGTTTCCAAATGAGTGCCCTGATATGTGTGGTTCTTCAGGGCAAGAACTAAAATTACTTTCATGCATCTTGGTGTGGGCCCTCAGTGACGCTTGTTGTCTAGCTTGCTTCTTGGTGCCAGCAGAGCTACACTTTGGTGGGTGCTCCTCACAATGCTATTTAATGATGCAAGCAGTCAGATTCCTGAGATTTGGCGGTGTGATATACTCTGGTGAGACCAGTACCAGATTTCTGACCTCCAGAACTGTAAGATCATAAATTTATGTGGTTTTAAGCCACTAAGTTTGTGGTAATTTGTTACAGCAACAATAGAAAACTAATGCAAACTGAATGTGAAACATTAATAAAAAGTATTTTACTTAAATGAAAGAGTTAAGGTAGAAGCCAGAAGAAAATGAAAATGTTCAAAGCTTGCCTTTTGAGTTACAATAAAGACAAACAATGCATGTTTTCTTTGCAGTTACTTTTACTGGAAAAAAAAAAATGAAACAAAACAAAACAAAAAAACATTTTTTTAAACAGTCAAAATAAAAGATCATTGTTACACAAAATTGCACAATCATTTACAAATAATGGCAATAAAGTTAAATAGGCTAGTCTCATAGAATCATTGTCTAAAAGTTTTCTTCATATGCAATATACCAATAATCTAATTCTCAGAGCTGTAAGGCTGGATTCAAAGTCCCCTTGGCCAAGCTCCCTGCATTCTATAATTTAATCATGTCAGACCTCAGGTGGGAACTTTTCCACCAAGATTTCTACGTTGAGAGCAGTTTAAATTTTCACATTCTTTCCATTTACCTCGGGCTTTTTTCATAGGCAGAGGTAGAATTCAGCATTATCCAATGTCCTTCCCCATTTACCACACAATTGACTCGCAACTATTCAGACATAACTTCCACAGTCTTCACATTCTTTTCAACCACCATTGGCTTTATTACACAAAGTATGATTTATATGTAAATATAGAAACCCATATCTTCCAAGGGGGGGAGAAGAGGGAAAGAAAGGACCACCTGTTAGGAAAACAATACAGGTGGGATAGGTATATTGAGGGCTTTTTGCCATAAACCCTAGCTTATAAAAGCAATTATGGAACTTAAAAAAAGAAAAAAGAAATCAAACTAGATCTGTGTGTATTTGTTTTTTAAATTCTGCACCATTGTGAATTAAATAGGAATAAATTTAATCATGTGTTGTGTTTGCAACATGACACACTGAATGTTAACAGCTTATAAATGTTGATGTGAGCATTCAGTTCTATTCTGAGACACAGAGCACACAAACGAGTTCAATTTCCAGAATCCTCACCTGGACCTCTTAATCACATGTGCCACACACAGACACGTTCTATTCCCAGAAAACCAGACTCTGCATTTCTTATTAGATTCAATCTCAAGGCACCATTTAGCAAATGCTACATGCTATATTAATAATTTTATGCACATGTGAGGTGTACCTAGGATCTAGAAGTTAGTTAAGAATATATAAGCAGTCTCTTGCAAATATGTTATATATATTTATATATCTCCTTAGAAATTACACAAAGAGCCTAACGTGCTTTGAATTTCATTTTCATCAGCAGTTTTCTAAAACAACAAACTTACATTTAATTTTTCCCTTCAACAGTACTGATAAAATACAGGGCACCTTTTTCTTTCAAGTATTTGGGTAAAATAGCATACCCTGAGAATCTGGGGGTGCAAACCTACACCTTGTAAACTGTAGAATGAAACTCCTCAAGCACCACATAGGAAAATGTATACCATGATAGCTTTTAAACACAAAGACTATTAATTTATGTGTTTTCTCATGTACATATATATTACTTATTATGAGAATATAGTCAATCTACTTAGGAATTAATACTGTCTTGCAGTCCAAAATATTATTTCAAGTAGCATGAGCATTCAATTTGCAGCAAACATGAACTTTCATTTCTATGAAGTGCAATTAAAATGCATTAAATCTCTTTAAGAGGCAAGGATGATAAAGGTCAAATCTGAAATTAAGAAACAGGAAATTCATAACACTAAATATTTCCTAGTAATATAAGGATGAATTTGAAAAGTATATTAGCCTTTGAGATTTATTGAGATGATGTCAAAGTGTAATTTGTTTCATTTTATTTACTTGAAGGTAAACAGAAATATAGACAAGCTGTATGCTAAGTCTCTACCTGCATATCTGGGTTTCATTTGATCCTGAAGGTAATTTTAGTGAGTGCTTTTAAGAAAATACATTCTGGTGAATTAAAATTTTATACTGTTTACAGATGTGTTCAGGCTTCCAGAAACAGCTCAAAGGGGGCATATTTCAACCTGACCATTTTACCAGCGGGGAAAAAAGGAAATGGGTCAAGCTTTCTACACAAGATGCCTTATGGTTCCTCTGGAAGCCTGAGTCACGCAAGTAACCCTGAGAGGAAAAGGTGAAAGCCAGACTCTGCACTTCCGATTAGATTCAAGCTCAGGGCACCATTTAGGAAATGCTACATGCTTTAATGATGGTTTTATGCACATAAACCATAAAAGGGAAGTTCAGTAGCTAAAAGGACATTTGCTGGGGAAATAGCTTTATGGGTCAGGAGGCTTCATAGACTCTTGCTTTATTCTACTTAACTTTGGTTGAAGAAGAAAGGGCATAACCACTGCATTCAAATATCAATATAATTTGTCAAGAAATGACAAAACAATGAGAATGAGGATTTAGATTTACCTCATGCCTATCAAAATGTCCTCCTGTAACACTTGAGGTAGGAAATGGCCTAGCAGCTTTGTACAGTTTGTTGAAATACAGAACCACAAAACTAAAAATAGATGAGGTGGTATTCATAGAACATTATTTTTAAGTTATTTTTTTAACCACTTGTACAGTCACTACATCCTTGGCAACTTCTTAGAGACTGCGGTCTCTCTGATAGGACCAACAAGTGAAAAGCTCTCCTTTCTTTCCTAGTTTATGTCTTCATTTACTATGTGAGAATTTAAGGCTCAAATCTGCTGGTGAGAAATACTGACAAATAGCTTATGAGACCAGCAGACCCTGAGTAGGTTAGAACTCTACCACATTTTCTAGGTAAGGAGGTATGTTTCCTTTTGAAGAGCTGGCAAGTAGTCAACACCTCAACATGCTCACACGGCTTTCCTAAACGTCACCTGTGATTTTAAGTCAGTCTCACACATTCTGGTACTATGCAGTCCAAATCCTACGTAAGTTTCACTAGGTGTGTTTCACCAGTGATATTTCATGGTGCCACTTGAGTATTACATGTTTGAGATTTTTTGAAGTGGATTAGATTTTCTTGTTTCAATATTAAGTGACCTCACACTCAGCCAAATTCTCCTGAAAATGAGGACATGCTACTGCTGTATGAGAAGTTTCTCAGGGGTGAAAAGTGAAGTAACTCCTAGGGTTGATCTGTTGACATACCTGGGTAAGAAGACCTCTATGACAAAGACATAATGCTTTCCCTAATACAGTATAAGGGCACCTTTCCCATACATGTTTCATAGAAGATGTAACTCCATTTCATAGCTCATTAGCCCAGTGATTGAAATGTGACCAGAACAGACTATTCCCTCCTCAATCCTTTCCCTTACCCCAACAGAATTTCTCTCTGCAATAAGATCCCTTTAAGGAAGACCCCAAAAGTGAAAGTTATTTTTTAAGAGTCTGAGATGGGGAGAATAACTACAAAATAACAAGATTACACAAATCATACAAAATGAGCTCATTGTTTCTTCACTCACAACTTTCTTTCATGAATAACATATAATTCTACAGCCTCAAAAAGCAATTTTAAACATAAGTCAAATATTGCTGATCATTAAAATCTATATAAGGTCTTTTAAAATTACCAGAATGAGTTACCTTTGAACAAATAATGTAAATAAGAGGTGATTCCTTCAAGAAAACCTAGGATAACATTCAAGTTAATCCTTTAAAAAGTAAGAAATATTTCAAGGTAATATTTGTCAAATATATTTTGACACACTTATTAAGGATGACAAGCTAAATATTAATCTGTTCAATCAATATTTCAAGAAATACTGTGAACACTCACTAAAATAACCTTCAGATTTGGGTTATGACTGAGGCAGTATTGAATGTAGATGAAAGATTCTGTGAATATGATTCTCTACATCTCTTAAAATCTGCCTCTTAAGGAGCAAGTGCTTGTAATTCTAGGTCACTGCTATAGGTATGGTTAGGGCTAGAGTGAATCAGAGTCACTAAATAAGAGTTCACATTCCACTCTCCTACCCCAAACAGTTCATTCTTTAGACTCCAAACGATCTGTGAAAGACAGGAGTATGCAACTATGAAGGGAATCATTGAAGAAAGATATACTATATGCTGATAACAAAGGTTGGCTTCTTAAAGGGAGATAGATATTTCATACCTTTCTGAGACTAACTTAATTTTAAATGCAATTACTGGCTCTTCAGTGTTTTAAGCCGTTCTTTTAAGGCAACAAATACTGTCATGGCATTGTACAAATGAGAAAATTAAAACAAAGCACAAAAATTAAAACCACATTCTTTACAATCACATTTGAAATCATGCCAAACCCAATAAAAGAACATGTAGAACATAACCAAGAGAATGACCAGTTTTGGCTGGTATATACTTCAAAGTGCAGACTCATCATATTTAACCTCCAAATCTGTGCTACAATTCTGCTAGTTACTGATTACTGATACATTCCAAGAACCGAAAAGGAAATTTGTGATTCAAATTATGGATTTGCTGGCTTGGTTTACAATAGTAGGGCAGATCAATTTTATTCTGTTGTATATTTTGATTGAACTATGTGAACACTTAAAGGATTTTTTTAACCTAGTCACAAGTGCTGGAGGGAAAAAGGTAAACAGAAAGCTTATATCCTGTATTAAAGTATAAAAAGAAATAGTTTTACCGGGAGGTTGGGGGGTGGGGAGGGGAATTCACCCATTCAATCAGCTTTGTAAAACTAAAATAACACAAACTGCCTTAACAGAGCCATTTAGGAAAATATTAAAAACTTACACACTTGGTATATAAGAAGCAAAAACTAGGACTAACAAATGTAGAGGAGGTTTTTCAGATGAATTCTTAGTGCTATTGCAATGCAAATTTCAGATTAGAGAAGAGTAGTCCATCCTTCTGTCTTGTTCCTATGAAAAACATTGTCAAAGAAAAAATTGTTAGTTGTAAAAGCAAAACTCATTTTTAAAGAAGCAGGAAAATACGTTTTATTTAACTGTTTGGCTAATTTCAACATTAAAAATGATAAAGTTTACATTTGAAAATGTGTTTGGCAAATGGGTTTCTGAACTTAGTAGGCATTATACTGACTTCAAGAAAGTGCCCAAAGTGAAAACTCTCTTTGAAAATTCAATTATTTAAACTTACTTTAGAGTTAAATGTTTAGTTTCATAGAAATCATCCGTAGCAGGGTTAAAACAGTGTAATAGATTTGTTCCTAAAGTTAGCATGTAGAAATGATATTTAAATTAAATGGAAATATTTGAAATTCACCATGAGTTAGTAAACTAATTAGATAGGAGGAAACACTATACTGAGAATTGTTGCAAAGCCAATGACTGTTACCTAAATTACTTGAACTTTCACCTAATAGGGTTTTTTTTTTGCTTTTGTTTTTGTTTTTACTTTAAACCCCTACATTTGTTTTAATACAGAACTTGGAAATGAAGCTAAATTACATTAAAAGACAAAACAGTTACTAGAAGGTTAGGGGTGTCTGGGCTTACAAGAAAAGGGGCAGATAGCCTCTTCTTGCACAACTATCAAGTTCCCTTTCATCCACCCCCTGCTTTTACTGGTTCTTCAGCCAGGGTCACTGCACTTCCAGCAGCTTCAGCCCGGCTTCAATCCCAGGAGTCCTGAGAGATTAGAGCTCAGCACGTGAGTCAGCAAACAACACACATGCAGGCGCTGCTGCCAACAGCTCACACAGCTCACCTAGTGGGTTTTGTTTAAAATGAGATACAGCGGTTAGAGCCTATAACTTAGCTAAATCCATACTAAGACAAGCATTGACATGCTCAAAAGCTTACCAAAAATTAGCTCTTTTTTTCTGCTGATTTCTATATACATTCTAGTATAGCTACTAGAACTTTGCCTAAAGAACTTTTCTTTTCTTTTTTAACATTTGAGAGTTGATATTTGAACTTATAAAGACAGAAACAGAGAGGACTACAGGTAATATTTGTGAGGGATTAAGAAGACACTATCATGTGAAAAATAACCACCATGAAATATTAAATAACAGCTCTCTAATCAATTATATGCAATCAGAGTAGCAAGGCAAGGGATATTTTAATCCTCTCATATAAAATCTGACCTGTTTAAGTGCTTGGGAAAAAGGAAGTCTATAAGAATACTTACAGTTTCATAGCTCATGTGTATATATTTCATGTCTGTTGATTTTATTCTTTTGTAATTTATATTGAGGAATGACTTCAAGAGGATTGGGGGGCTCCTTATTTGTTCTGTATGGTTTTAATTAGGTTTTGCTTTGCATTTAAGTGCTGGAGATTAAAGTTTTCAAAGTAATAAATTTTAGTTACTTCCATTAGGATACATAAAGCAGCAAAAAGAAAAGGGAAAAAATATATGATCATTACCATAGGAGTAGAAGACAATAGGATACTAAGAAGAATAACTCCAATGTGGATCCAAGGGTCTGACAACAACCCAGGTTAAGACCCATCACAAGGCAAGGTTTGCAAAGACTTCCTGAGCAGTTTGAGAAGACACAGAGGAGAGAGAAAGGAGAGAGAGAGAGAGAGAGAGAGAGAGAGAGAGAGAGAGAGAGAGAGGTACACTATAGCAGAGTCTGAGAGCAAGAAAGAAATCTGTTTATACAATCTACTGGGATTATTTTTAGGGGTTGATAGTTCAGATACTGTGTTTTTCACCCTGATCTCCACATATCACTTCTGTTTACGCTAATTTTGGAGGAATTTTGTTTGAAATCTTGAAAGTCATAAAGTTGCTCCAATTCCTATTAAGGATAAAATAATTTAAATCGCCAGTTTAACCTAACAGGGGCCTCACAAACATTTATTATGGTGCGATGAATCATTAAAGAAGTCACTTGGGATGAGACGGTGGCTACGCCATGTGGAGGTGTGGTCTGGATATCTTCCCATGAGTGTAGGATCAAAACACATGACAGAGTGCAGCAGAGATGCTGGGTCAGATTTTCCCTTGCTCCACACAGGCCTGTGCCCAGACAGAGAGGAAAATCACCACACATAGCTGGCAAGCTACGCCCAGAGTTGTATAACATTCTAGAAGGTCTTGGGGGATACTAGAATACTCTGGCACATAGTCAGTTGGCTTGCCCTAAGAGATCAACCAACTCAAGTGGACTGCAGAGCTATGGGCATCACCTCCCGTTTGGAGAAATACAGAACAACCCTGGGTGCAGGCTCCTTGAAGCTGTCCTGGGAGGTCTGCAAGGAAAAGGGTTGCTTTTCTGCTCTGATGAGGGCCCCTGAGAAGATGAATGGGTTCTGAGACATTTATGTAGTTCTAGTCTCCAAGTGAGATTGAATATTTCCTATATACCATGTAATATGCTATGTCCTTTGTAAAGTTTTTATAATTCAATCTTCACAACACTCCTGCAAGATATCCTGTTTTATAGTTAAGAAAGCAGAGGCTCATCTTTGATAGTTTGTTTTGTTTTATAGTTAAGAACTATTGGGAAGCGGGTGTGGCTCAGTCGTTAAAGCTCCCGTTTACCATATGGGAGTCCCCGGGTTCGCTTCCCGGGGCCTCCTTGTGAGGGCAGGTTGGCCGGCCCATGCAGCGCGGTAAGCTGATGCAGCAAGACCTCACAGGAGGAAGCAGGTGTGGCTCAATCGATAGAGCCCCCGTTTACCATGTGAGAGGCCCCGGGTTCCCTTCCCGGGGCCTCCTTGTGAGAGCAGGCCGGCCCACGCAGCGCAGTGGGCTGATGCAGCAAGACCTCACAGCAAGGGGAAGATAAGCAGACACAGAAGAAACACACAGCGAATGGACACAGCAAGCACAAGCAGCAAGGGGGCGATAAATAAATAAATAAATAAATCTTTAAAAAAAAAAAAAAAAAAA
>JAQZBX010050038.1:0-19765 GCA_029593785.1 Cabassous unicinctus | reverse complement strand
TTTTATTTTTATTTATCCCCCCCCTTGCTGCTTGTGCTGCTGTTTCCATTCGCTGCGTGTCTTCTCTGTGTCTGCTTATCTCCCCCTTGCTGTGAGGTCTTGCTGCATCAGCCCACGGCCCCGCATCAGCCCATGGCGCCGCGCGAGCCGGCCTGCCCTCACAAGGAGGGAAGCGAACCCGGGGCCTCTCATATGGTAAATGGGTGCGCTATCCATTGCGCCACATCCGCTTCCTGCCATGAGGTTGCTGCATCAGCCCACCGCACCGCTCAGGCCGGCGTGCCCTCACAAGGAGGCCTCGGGACGCGAACCCGGGCCTCCCATATGGTAAACGGGGCCTCTATCCACTGAGCCACACCCGCTTCCCTCATTTCTTTTAATGTTATGGATTTCATTACCAAAACAAATGTTTTTACCAGTTTATCTTTGCGAATAAATGGTTTGTTATTATTATATACCATTATTTCATATGTCTTAAACACACATGATTGTATGACAAACTTATAATTTGCATTTATATGAAGCTATGTTCAAGTCTTCTTGGTCAGTCTGTCAATGTTGATTTATTGTTTATATATTTGTTGATACACACACACACACACACACACACACACACAAATTTACATATGTTATTTTTTTCATCACAAAAGTAATTCAGGCTAGTTAAAATCTTGAACAATAAAAATCATATTCCTTTCTTGTCTACTCCTCACCCCACCTCCCATTCCAGTTCCTAGAGTTAATTATTTTTATCCAGTTAGAATAGCTTTCAAGACCTTTTGCAATATGTCTGCAACTCTCCACACTTTTGTAACAGGAGGGATAATTGAAAAAAAAATTTTTTTTTTCTTTATTTTTAAAGGAGTTTTAGAATATATACATGTTACATCGAAACTATAGGGGTTTCCCATATACCTCTCCCCTCTCCCCTCCCCCTCTTCCCCCAATTAACAACATCTTTCATTAATGGGGTACATTTGTTAGAATTGATAAACACATATTAAAGCATTGCTACCAACCACGATCTGTAATTTACATTGTTTTACACTTTGCACTGCACAATTTTATAGGTTTTGACAAAATGTATAATGGTTGGTATAGGAGGGATACTTTTTAAGTGTTAGATTTCCAATGTGTTTATTTTCCTATGTCCATTTACATATCTAATTATTTTTAACTTCTTAATAGTCCTTATTATGAATATGCTAATTTAAATTTTTGAGTTTTAAAAAGATAAAAATTTATAATAAAGGATGAGTAAAAAGTAGTTGAAAGTTTCAGTCTTTATTTGGGTACATGTTAGAAGGCATAAAGTAATCTTTGTTTTGTCATTTAAGAAGAGGCTATAAACAAAAGTTCATCCCTGCTTGCCAACATTTGATTGGCAGCTTTTCTGTTTGGTGTTGAAGATAAGGTCATACACTTGGCATTGTTTACTTATTTATATATTTAATTTTTATTTTGCTGGTGTTTATTTAAGCGGAAAATTACAGGTTTGTACTGAGGAATTTTTCTCTTAAATGTCATGCCAAGATAATGTCAAAGGCCACAGCATCTCCATGGAAACCAGGGTTTTGTGGGACAGAACCAACTAGTTTAAGATGGATGCTGTGTCCTTAGGAAATGATTCAGGAAGTCTAGAAAGAAGGGAAGTCTTGCCATAGAGGAAATTGAGGAGATAGGGGCTCAGTTAAGTTTTCAGGTTTGTTTGTAGTAATTCTTTTAAAAAATATTCTATCCTAATGATGGAATTATAAAAACTATAAGAAACAAGTTTTACTTCCAGCTCCCTGATGGTGTGTTTATCACTGAGTGTGAATGCATTGTTTTTAAATGAAAGTTTTGTTGTCTTTTGTAATTGACAATGACATTGATTAAAATGTAGATTATTTAAAATCTATCAGGACACTCAGATTTTAAAGGTTTCTACTGGTCTTGCCTACTGTAATAAAAGTTCGCTGGCATTTTTAAATCTTAATGAAAAGAGAAAACTCTTCTAGAGGTTTCCTGAGTCATTTCTTAAAAATGTTTTTCTAGTCTTAATAAAACATTTCAGATTAGAAGTATCAAAGACAACTCCAGAAACAGTGGCAAAGAAATAGTTTTCCCCAAAAATATTTTAAAATAAGATAGATGACTAATAATAAAATTAATCATTTTTGGAAATTATTACTAATCCCAAAATTGGCATATTCTTCTTATCCTTGTGCTATTAAAACAACTTTGAAAGTCATTGAATAAATTGGTTAAATTGTGATTTTCTTTCTTACTGGAAATTGGCTAGTATTTCAGAAGTGATAATTATACTGTTTCAATTTTGAAGAGGACTATTAAAATATTGCTTTTACATTATCATATTTAAAAACTTTCCAGTAGATAACTTTCTAGAATGTTTACATTATTACCTTTGTTCGAATTCTCTGGAAGGAGTACCTTGTAATTTAATTGAGAAATATTTTCTCTTTCTAATTGAAGTCTAAAGAAACTTTTGGGGGCTTAAGTTAGAATTGTTCCATGTGTTTATTGGTTTAGACATTTCTATTTAAATACACTACACTCTATTGTCAATGCATTTATTTATTTATTTATTTTTAAATTTTGAAATCTTTTATCCCCTTCATCTAGATTCTCTAATTGTTAACATTTTACCATATTTAGCTTGGAGTTCTCTTTCTACCTACTATTATTATTTTCTGAACTATTTGAGAGTAAGTTGCAGACATGATGTCCCATCACCCCTAAATCCTACAGTTATCTATTGAGAACACTGTCTGATATACAACCACAGTACAACCATCAAAAGAAGTCATTAACATTGTTGCAATACTGCTCTCCAATATACAGGCCCAATTCGAATTTCACTGATTGACCCAGGAATGTCCTTTATAAACACCCTTCCCTCTCTGGTCCCAAATCAATTACCTGACAAGAAGTATATAATGAGTCTCTAGTTCAGATAGTGAGATTGTAGTACTAGGTCTGCACTACCTGCTCATATTACAGATAATTTCCTTCTTTGACTGGATCTTAACCCTTCTTAGGTTCCTGATTGTCATTTTCTTGGTTTGTTCCTTGACCTTTGATCACTAAAATGGTATATTCCTTATTGTTTGTTTTGGACTGTGGGCCTTTGCTTACACTATCTAACCTGCGGCTTACAGGCAGTAGTTTGGACAGCTGCCTGACTCGGTTAGGAGGCAGCTAGTCCATCTCTCTCCTTTGTTTCCTTAGAATGATAATGTGAAAGTGATAAGTAATATTTTTGTACCTGTGTCTTTCTACCTAGGATCCTCATGTAGGCTCCTCTTCTTTGTAGGAGTTAGGAAAAATTGGAACTCAGAGTAATTTCATGTGCCACAGCCAGAATTAGGGCTATATAAGGCTGAAGAGAGATACACCTGGGTTTGTGTGTGTATGTGTGTGTGTGTGTATGTATTATGAAGCAGAGTCCCTTGTTGCGAATCTCAGGTTAGGCAGAATGTGCTCCTGAATTATTTTAGATTTTGCCTTTGCCTTTAAACTGTAGTCTTCATCTGGTTGCATCCACATGCGGAAGCTTCCCAGGTGGTGGCTTATTAATTCGGGAGAGAGTGAAATAATGAGCTCACGGCATACCATTTGGGATCAGTTGGCAACTTTTGGAATAAGGCGCTATGAATTGAAGATTCGCTGCTCTGTTTAAGCAGCTGATAATAGTAGATATAGATTTGCATGCATTTCTGAAAGTTGGAGGCCTGTTTCCCACAAGTAAGCTTATTATGATCTAATCATTCAATTTATAAGCTTTAATAATATTTGAAAATAAGCATTTTAATAGTTGGCTAGCTTCTGAGAAGTAGGTCTTCCAAGGAGAAGATAGACTAGAAGGTAGTATAAACTTGTGATTAAAAGTCATAATTTTTCTTAATGATAAAATATTATTAAATTTAGGTTTAAAGCCGATTTAGGTAAGGAATTTGGGTTATCAGATAAGCAGTAGTTTAGGTTTCTGGAATGAATATTGAGAAAGGGAGATATTTTCAGTGCATTTGGCCTCAAGTACTTGAAAGAAGAATCCTTTATAAATCCATGTGACCATGGTATTAAGAGCTGCACATTGCTGAGTAAAATACAAATTACATTTGGTTTTATGAAGAAATTTCCAGCCTTGTGCGCCCTCTTGTGGTTTAATTGTTGTTAAGACTATTATATATTAGGTAGGTTTTCATGTGTAGATTGATGGATTGGATTGGTGTATGTTCATTCTTTTAAGAGATTATGAATTTTCCAGTATATAACTATAAAATTCAGTATATTAGCAGTCTCATTATTATAAGATTTTATAATGTCTTTGTAGAACTTTATAAATTTATTTATATAGTTGGAAAGACTATTGAGCGTTTTGCTGATTCTGTTCCCTTCATCTATTTTCACATACACTGCCAATTTTTATTATACTTAATTACCACGTTGCTTCATGTATCTGTCCTTGACCATAAATTATTTTTTAGAAGGTTTATTTTATACTATTTTTTTATGAAGTTTCTGCAACATTGTAAACAATGTTGGATAATCAAGCTAGTAAGTTCCTGGCATGTTGTAGGCCTTCAGTAAATATTTGTTGAAAGAAATAATGGATGACCTGTATTTTCTTATTTGTCTAAAAGAGGGTTGAAATTAGTTGGATGGTTGTCAGCTTGCTAAATTTTGAGGGACATTTTGTTACTCTGATTCCAAAAACATCTGGGGAATAAATATTGACTTTTAACCTTTGGGTTAGTATTTAGTTGAAGTAGGGCCTTAATATCTTATGACCTTAATACTTATGACCATATTAAAGTCTCAGTCTAGAAGAGCCTTCTTCTAATTAACATGGAACCCTATATCTGGATCTCATGGAATGAATAGTGTACTATCAGCTGATTTTGTGGATCCTGTCAGAGTCATATTGACTTTTATATAGGTTTATGAGTCATTGTGCAAAGTTAATTATGGAAGTTTAACAACTTCCAGGAAGATGGCGGACTAGTAAGACACGGGAATCTCTTCTCCTCCAAAAAATAGCTAGAGGACAGGCTGAAAGAGCCCTGAAAAAGATCTTTTAGGGTTTAGGATACCAGGCAAAGGCTGGAAACCGCCCAGAGGAGAGAGGGACAAAGGAGGGAAATTGCGACGACAAAACCGTGAGTTGAAACCAGTGGCTGCTGTTGCTGGCACCCTCCCCCACACTAAAGACGCTTTAGAATTCTTGGGCCTCTGGACCTGTGACTACAGAGAAAGGGGGCTCCAGGGATCTACCATCCCAGGAAAGGGGAGAGAGGGGGACATAGCCTAAGGCAGACTCAACTTCTGGTCCACGAATTTGGTCTGCTGTGTCCCATGAGCCCTTCCAGGCCAGGTGAGACCACACAGTGGTTTGCCCTGGGAGCCAGCAAAGGACTGGAGAAATCTGACCCACGCAATCTCCCTTTCTTCTAGCGGGGACTAATTGCTGAGGACACCCCAGGAAAGGGAAGAGAGAGGGTCACAGCCTAAGGCTGACTCAGCTTTTGACTCAAAAATTTGGTCTGCTGTGTCCGAAGAGCCCTTCCAGTCCGGGTGGGGCTGTGCCATTTTTGCCTTGGAGCTTGCAAGGGCCTAAAGATATACAACCCTCTCAATCTCCTCCTCTACTAACAGGGATTGATTGTTAAGGACTCAGAGGGCAGTGGAAATATTTCCTAGCCAGGAAAAGGGAGGGGGCTGCCAGAGAAGGCTGGAGAACTGTCTCAGAGAAAGTTTGAATTACAAGGCTCCTAGCCTCCAGACTGGAAGCTCTATCACATTGATCTGGTCTGTGTTGCAACAAATATACTCCCACCAGGCATTGAACTGAGAGCTGCCAAAGAGTGCCATCTCCTGGCAGATCAAGGAAGTGCATGCAAGAAAATTAATAAGTAAGGGAGGCTTTTTCCGGCCTCTTTACCCTCTCTGCCCAAGGCCCTAGGAAGTGACTCTACAACCAATTACTGGGTCCAGTGCCCAGTTTTGAGCAACCAGCAGGGCAATCCTAACAATTCAGGTTGAACCAAAAATCAAAGAGCAGTGGTAACTCAAAGCCTCCTGCCACTAAATCCCTACAAAAAAGAAAGAAATTGAGCATCAGAGTAAAACACATCCTAATCATATGCCTAGATATCAGCAAAAAATTATGAGCCATACTAAGAAAATAGAAGACATTGCCCAAGAAATACATCAAAGCCCCAGAAGAGATGCAGAATTTGAGAGAACTGATCAGTGAGATGTGCACAAATTTCCAAAATCAAATTAATGAGTTGAAAGACTACATAGTTAAAGAGATAAAATGACATCAAGAAGACATTGAGTGAATGCAAAAAAGAATTTGAAACCCTGAAAAGAAAAGTAACAGAGCTCATGGGAATGAAAGACACAGCAGGTGAGATCAGAAACACATTTGAGGCATACAACAGCAGACTCGAAATGATAGAAGAAAGAATTAGTGATACCTAAGACAGAACAGCTAAAATTGAAGAGAGAAAAGAACAGAGAGAAAAGAATGGAAAAAATTGAGCAGAGACTCAGAGAGTTGAATGACAACACAAAACACAACAACATACGTGTCATGGGAGTTCCAGAAGAGAAGAGAAGGGAAAAGGGGCAGAAAGAGTTTTTGAGGAAATAATAGCTGAAAATTTCCCAACTCTCACAAAAGAAATGAACTTACATATCCAAGAAGCACACCGTACCCCAATCAGAATAAATCCAAATAGACCTACGCCAAGACACACACTACTCAGAATGTCAAATGTCAAAGATAAAGAGAAAATTCTCAGAGCAGCAAGGGAGAAATAAACCATCACATACAAGGGACGTCCAGTAAGACTTAGTGCAGATTTCTCTTCAGAAACCATGGAGGCGAGAAGACAGTGGTATAATACAATCAGGAAACTGAAAGAGAAAAACTGCCAGCCAAGAATTCCTTATTCAGCAAAACTGTCCTTCAAGTATGAAGGTGAATATAAAATACTCAAAAACAAACAGAAACTGAAAGAGTTTGCAAAAAACAATCCACCTTTGCGGGAAATACTAAAGGAAGCCTTAGAACCTGAAAGAAAAAAACAGGAGAGAGAGGCTTGGAGGAGAGTTTTGAAGAAAGAATAGCAGAAAGGATAACCAAAAGAGTAAAAGAGAGACAAAAACAAGATGACATATGAAAACCAAAGAATAAAATGGATGAAGTAAATAGTGCATTAGCAGTAATATCATTGAATGTAAATGGATTAAACTCCTCAAACAAAAGATGCAGGCTGATAGAATGGATAAAAAAACATCAGCCATCCATATGCTTCTTAAAAGAAACTCACCTTAGACCCAAGGATATAAACCAGCTGAAAGTGAAAGGTTGGAAAAAGATACTCCATGCGAGTAGTAAACAGAAAAAAGCAGGGGTAGCTATACTAATATCAGACAAAACAGACTTTAAACGCAGAAACGTTATAAGAGATACAGAAGGCCATTATATATTAATAAAAGGGACAATCCACCAGGAAGATATAACAGTCATAAATATCTATGCACCTCTCCAGGGGGCCCCAAAATACATGAGACGAACTCCGGAAAAACTGAAGGGAGAAATAGATATCTCTACAGTAATTGTTGGAGACTTCAACACCCCACTCACTTCACTAGATAGAACAACTAGACAGAAGATCAACAAGGAAACAGAGAACTTGAACAATATGATAAACAAGTTAGACCTAACAGACATGTACAGAACACTGCATCCAAACTCAGCATGTTATACATTCTTCTCAATGCCCATGGATCTTTCTCCAGGATAGACCACATGTTAGGTAACAATGCAGCTCTCAATAAATATAAAAAGACTGAAATTATACAAAGCACATTCTCAGATCCTAATGGAATGAAACTGGAAATCAATAATAGACAGGAAAAAAGTAAATTCGCAGATGTATGGAGGCTGAACAACACAGTCCTAAATAATCAGTGGGTCAAAGAAGAAATTGCAAGTGAAATCAGTAAATATATGGAGACAAATGAAAATGAGAACACAACTTATCAAAACTTATGGGATACAGTGAAGGCAGTCTTGAGAGGGAAATTTATAGTCCTAAATGCCTATATCAAAAAAAGAAGAAAGAGCTAAACTCAAAGACTTAACTGAACAGAGAAACTAGAAAAAGAACAGCAAACCATTCTCAAAGCAAGCAGAAGGAAAGAACTAATAAAGATTAGAGCAGAAATAAATGAAAAAGAGAACAACAAAAAAAAAACCCCAAAACAATAGAGAAAATCAACAAAACCAAAAGCTGGTTCTTTGAGAAGATCAATAAAATTGACAAACCCGTAGCTAGACTAAGAAAGAAAAAAAGAGAGAAGATGCACATAAATACAATCAGAAATGAAAGGAAGTTACAAATGACCCCACAGAAATAAAAAGAATCATAAGAGAATATTATGAGAAACTGTATGCCAACAAACTAGACAACTGAGATGAAATGGACAAATTCCTAGAAACGCACAACCGACCTACACTGACGCTACAAGAAATACAAGAACTTAACAAACCAATCACATTTAAGGAAATTGAATCTGTCATCAAAAATCTCCCATCAAAGAAAAGTCAGGACCAGATGGCTTCACAGGTGAATTCTACCAAGCATTTTGAAAAGAATTAACACCAATCCTGTTTAAACTCTTCCAGAAAATTGAAGAGGAGGGAAAATTACCCAACATATTTTATAAAGCCAACATCACCCTAATACCAAAGCCAGATAGATACTATAAGAAAACAAAATTACAGGCCAATTTCTCTAATGAACATAGATGCAAAAATTCTCAACAAAATACTTGCAAATAAAATCCAACAGCATATCAAAAGACTTATACATCACGACCAAGTGGGATTTATTCCTGATATGCAAGGTTGGTTCAACGTAAGAAAATCAATCAATGTAATATGTTACATTAACAGATTGAAGGAAAAAAACCACATGATCATCTCAGTAGATGCAGAAAAGGCATTTGACAAAATCCAGCATCCTTTTTTGATAAAAACACTTCAAAAGATAGGAATAGAAGGAAAATTCCTCACTATGATAAAAGGCATATATGCAAACCCCACAGCCAATATCATACTCATTGGGGAAAGGTTGAAAGCTTTCCCTCTAAGATCGGGAACAAGACAAGGAAGCCCGTTGTCACCATAGTTATTCAATATTGTACTAGAAGTTCTTGCTAGGGCAATTAGTCAAGAAAAAAAATTAAAGGCTTTCAAATAGGAAAAGAGGAAGTAAAACTCTCCCTGTTTGTGGATGACATGATCCTGTATTTAGAAAATCCTGAAGTATCCATGATAAAGCTACTTGAGCTAATAAATGAGTTCAGCAAAATGGCAGGATCCAAGATCAACAAGCAAAAATCAGTAATGTTTTTTAACACTAGTACTGAACAATCTGAGGAGGAAATCAGGGGGGAAATTCCATTTTCAATAGCAACAAAAAGACTCAAATACCTAGGAATTAATTTAACCAAAGAAGTACAAGACCTATATGCAGAAAACTACAAAACAATGCTAAAAGAAATTAGAAAAGACCTAAACAAATGGAAAGACATTCTGTGTTCATGGATTGGAAGAATAAATATCATGAAGATGTCATTCTTACCTAAGCTGGTTTATACATTCACCGTAATACCAGTCAAAATTCCAACAGCCTACTTTACAGAATCAGAGAAGGCAATTAGCAAATTCATTTGGAAGGATAAGTGTACCCGGATAGCCAAGAGCATTCTAAAAAAGAAGAGCGACATGGAAGGAATTTCACTGCCTGATCTTGAAACATATTGCAAACCTACAGTGGTCAAAACTGCATGGTACTGGCATAAAGATAGATACATCAATCAGTGGAGTAGAATTGAAAACCCAGAAATAAACCTGCACTTATACAGTCAACTGGTTTTTGACAAACCTACCAAGCCTACGCTAATGGGAAAAAACAGTGTCTTCAATAAATGGTGTTGGGAGAACTGGATATCTATAACCAAAAGAATGAAAGAGAACCCCTATCTCACCCCCTATACAAGAATCAACTCAAAATGGAACAAAAATCTAGATATAAAAGCCAGGACCATAAAACTATTAGAAGAAAATGTAGGCAAACATCTTTAAGACCTGTTTAGGTGGTGGTTTCTTGGACCTTACACGCAAAGCACGTGCAACAAAAGAAAAAAGATAGATAAATGGGACCTCCTCAAAATTAAACACTTTTGCACCTCACAGGACTTTGTCAGAAGGGTGAAAAGGCAGCCAACTCAATGGGAAAAAATATTTGGAAATCACATGTCCGATAAGGGTTTAATATCCAGGATATATAAAGAGATGTTAGAACTCCACAGTAAAAAGACAAATGACCCAACTGGAAAATGGGCAAAAGCCTTGAATAGACATTTGTCCAAAGAAGAAATACAAATGGCAGAAAAACACACGAAGAAATGCTCAACATCACTAATGATTAGGGAAATGCAAATCAAAACTACAATGAGATATCATTTCACACCTATCAGAATGGCCACTATTAAAAAGACAGAGAACTACAAGTGTTGGAGAGGATGTGGAGAGATAGGGACACTTCTTCACTGTTGGTGGGAATGCAGAATGATACAGCCACTCTGGAGGACTGTTTGGCAGTTCCTAATGCAGTTGAACATAGACTTGCCACATGACCCTGCAATACCAGTACTGGGTATATACCCAGAAGAACTGAGAGCAGTGACACGAACAGACATCTGCACACCGATGTTCACAGCAACATTATTCACCATTGCCAAAAGTTGGAAACAACCCAGGTGTCCATCAACAGACAAATGGATAAACAAACTGTGGTCTATTCACACTATGGAATATTATGCAGCTATAAGAAGAAATGAAGTTGTAAAGCATATGACAACATGATGAACCTGGAGGACATTATGTTGAGCAATGCAAGCCAGACACCAAAGGACAAATACTGTATACTTGCATTACTATGAACAAAATATATTGTGTAACATAGTGTTTGATTTATAAAAAATTATATGTATCTAGTACATTTAATTGAGAAATGTATGTATGGATTCATCTGTGTTTACTTTTTAGTTTTTAATTGCTCATTTATTCAATTATTAAATGTACAAAATAAAGTTAAAAAAAAAAAAAGAAGTTTAACAATAGTGTCATAAGCAGAGTTCCTTTCAAACAGGGAAGATATTAAAAAGATGACCATGAAGAGTTAGTTACCAAAGGTTCAAAATTTGAGGATGCCTATCCTGCTTACTAGATAATAATAAACTCCTCTTATATTCAATTTGTTTAGGCAAAATTTAGATTAGGTTAAATCATGCAATTAGGAGATGGATATACAGGCCTTGCCGTTTACCTGCCCTTATAAGACATCGTGTGACAGTTTGAATTTGGTGAATCCTAAAAATAGGTTATGTTCTTAAACTAATCCATTCATATGGGTGTGGGGCTCTTTGAGTGCCTTAAATTCAGTTAAGGGGCCTTTAATTAGTTTACTTGATAAGATCGATTTAGAGCTTTTGATTGGACATCAGTGAGGCATGAGCCACGCTGGGTCTCCGTCCTCTTGCTGGGTAGATATAAATGGAGACACAGAGAGAGGGACACACACACAGAAAGAAAGCTGCTATTTGGACCCAGCCATGTGAGAGAGAACTCAGGAGCAGCTGAAGCTGAGGTATGAAGCCCACAAGAGGCTGGGCCCACGGAGCAGCTCAAGGCTGAAGAGATGAGCCATATGCCTGGTCGCCCACAGCTGAGCTCTGGGAGATGGTAGATTCTGGAGAAGAAGGCAGGGACCTGGGCAGAGATCAGCTGCCATCTTGCTTCGCCACATGGCAGGACAACAGGATCACCAGTAGCTGACTTTGATGAGAAAGCATTTCTGATAGTGCTTTGATTTGGACGTTTCACAGCCTGGGATCTGTAAGATTTTCCTCTGATAAAATTCCCATTATAAAAGCCAACCCATTTCTGATACTTTGCATCAGCAGCCCTGTGGTAAACTAAAACACATGGCTATTCTTCTTTTTTTAAATCCCAAATAGAAAGGATTTCATATGGCTTTCTTAATTATTTTCCCAAATTTAATACAACCTACCCCCCCAAAGTGAGATATAGAATACTTTATGTAAATCCCACATAATTTTTAGCCATATAGTGCCTCAGAGAAGTAGTTTTATTTTTTATTTTAGTGTGTAGGCTTGTATAAAATCTTATCTGTGCTTATGCCCTTATAATTTTCATTGAACAAGCATTTCACTGATAGTTTTGTAATCTATCAAATCACTAATTCAAAAAGTAATAACTTTTGGAAAAAGTTACTTATATACAGCATATTTCTCTAAAGCTTTATGTGTTATGAATAACCACACCCATATTCCTGCTCCTTTAATGTGGTATGAATAAAGTGTGCTCACCACAGCAGAATTAAGAGTTAGTTTCCCAAGCCCTATACAGATAGAGGAAATTTTTCTACCTCTTCACATCTGGGATACTCTATGTTATCTGACAAATATTTAGTAATCAGTAATTGCATGAATAGATTCACATCAACTATGCCTTGGTTAAAAGTATTGTTTTTGGATTTCCCTTTAGGCAGTTAATGTTAATGTATATAGTACTGTTTACAACTTTAAAATTTCATTTATTTCATTTTTTTCCTTGGTTCAACCCTATGAGATCAGCATGTTGGGTATTTTTATCCCCATTTTACAAATGAAGAATACTGAGATCCAAAAGGATTGTCACTTGACTAAACGGAATCATGTATGTGGAAGTTCCTTGTCAAATACAAAGGGCTAAAAATGTAAGAGGACTTTATTATTATCCAGTAAGTGGTTCTCAAACTTAGGTCTTTTAATTTTAAGCAGGATATTCATTTTCCCTGTATGCAGTGTATTTTTCCATACAAGTAGATAATGTCATATCGACTAGTTGCTGTAGTGCTAAGTGTCGACAACTCTGGTTTTCTGTAATCATTTTGGTGGTTTTCATGGAGGATTGAAAATAGTGGAGTATGTTTTACAATATATTTTTCAGTCATTTTTTCTGTGTTCCTGCGAACATATTGGAGATAATTCTTAGACCCTTCCACTACCCACATTTTGGTTTAGGAAACGGATGAAATTGTGTTTAAACAAAAACAAAGAAACCAAGAACCAAGCTCCCCTGGCAGGAGGAGCGGCAGCGGCCAGCAGCCTGGCTTCACGAAGTCTCTCAGCCTGCAGCACCACTAAGATGCCCAAGAGGAAGGTCAGCTCGGCCTAAGAGGTAGGGCAGGAGGAGCCCAAGAGGAGGTCGTAGAGGCTGGAAAGTGGAAACGAAGCCAAAAAGAGGCAGTAGGAGAGACTAAACAAAGTTCAACCCAAAGGGAAAAGGGGAGCAAAGGGAAAATAAGTGAAGTGACTAACCAAGAAACTAAAGAAGATTTTTACCTGCAGAAAATGGAGAAACTGAAAATGAGGAGAGTCCAGCCACTGATGAAGCAGGAGAGAAAGAAGCCAAATCTGATTAATATTGTATACCATGTCTTATCAGTGGTCTCTGTTTCTCCCTTCTTGTACAATCCAGAGGAATATTTTCATCAGCTGTTTTGTAAATTCAAGTTTTTTAGTACCTCTAGAAGAAACATTTTAAAGAAGGAGATAGGAATCTCACCTTCTACCTCATCCCATTTTTTAAGTGTAAATGCCTTTTTTTTTTTTTTCTTAAAGAGGGGAAATCATTTGCTGGTGGTTTATTTTTTGGTATGACCAGAACATAGTGGGATTTTGAATCATGGGAGGCTTTGACTGTCTTGGATGTCAACTTAACATTCCATGGGGTGGGACTGTGGCAGTTTTTATACCCTATAACACAACGCATACTAAATGGTGATTTGGAGTCACAGTCATTCATTTAATATGTGTTGAACATTTTAAATTACTTCTATTCCCATATTTTTTAGTAGAATCGCTTCTTAAAACCATCCCTGATCTTGGCGCTCTCTGTCAGAACTGTGTGCACTCTGTAATATCCTTGGTTGTGGTCGTTCAGTTTTTCTAATAACTTTGTTATGTGCTGTGAAAGATTGGAAATGTATGTAGTATGATATCAAATTGTGTATCAGTGGGACTTAACGATGTAACAGCTAATCAACATTTGATTATATTGGTACTTGATATCCTCTTAAGGGAAACTTCCTCCAAATATTAAGATGAAAAGTCACTGGAATAACTTTAGAAAAACAACTATATGGCTTTTTAAGTTTTTGGTACATATATTAAGAATTGTTTACAAATTGTTCATAATGTCTGTGTGCTGACCTTCAACCAATAAAATCTCAATTATGATAGAATTTTTTTGAAATGGGGGAAAAAAGAAACAAAGAACCAATTCAAATGCTTGTGTACATAGTTTGTTTTATATGAGTCTTGGTTCTTTTAGGATATGATAATATTATAAATTAAAATACAAGGAATGAAGAGGACATATAGAACATTTGGAAATATATTTGGAAAGGTGAGCAATTGAATTACCAGTATGAGTTGTTGCTGAGCATCTCACAAAGATTTTATTTAAAGTGGACTTTGCTTGGTTTTTTCAATAATAGCATTAAGATTATGATTGACATACTATACAATTCATTCTTTAAAAGTATATAATTCAATATTTTTGGTATATTCTAAAATATAGTGTTGGATGACCATTGTCACTATCTAATTTTAGAACATTTTCATCACCCCAAAAAAGAAACTCCATACTTATTAGCAGTCAGTTCCCACTCCTCCCTCCTTCCAGCTCCTGGCAACCAATTTGTTAATTGGTCCTGGCAATTTATTTGTTTATTCTAGATGTTTCATATGAAAGGAATCATACAATGTGGTCTTTTGTGAATGGCTTCTTTCACTTCGTGTAATGTTTTCAAGTTTCATCTATGTTGTACCATATATCAGTACTTCTTTCCATTTTATGGATGAAAAATACTACATTATATGGATAATCCACATTTTATTTATCCATTCATCAGTTGATGAACATTTGAGTTGTTTCCAATTTTTGGCTATTATGAATAATGCTGCTAAGAACATTTGTGTACAAATTTTTGTGTGTGGACATATATTTTAATTTCTCTTGGGTATATACCTAGGAGTGGAATTGCTGGGTCACATGGTAACTCTATGTTTAGCAGTGTGGGGAACAAGCAAACTGTTTCTCAAAGTGGCTGCACCATTTAACATTCCTCTCAGTAATGTGTGAGGGTTCCAGTTTCTCTACATGCTTGTCAACACTTGTTATTGTCTGTCCTTTTGATTTTAGGTGTCCTAATGGGTTTAAAGTAGTAGCTCATTGTGGTGTTTATTTGCATTTTTCTAATAGCTAATGAGATTGAGCATCTTTTCATGTGCTTATTGGCCATTTGTATATCTTCTTTGGAGAAATGTCTATTTTGATTCTTTCCCCAATTTTTTGTTACTTCCTTTTTTGTTGTTGAGTTATAAGAGTTCTTTATATATTCTGGATATAAGTGCTTTTTCAACCCCTCTTGAATTTTTTTTTCCTTTTTTAAATATATTTTTTATTTATTTTTAAAAGGTACTTAGATTACATAAAATATTACATTAAAAAATATAAGGTATTCCCATATGCCCCACTCCCCACACCTCCCACTTTTCCCCACATTAACAACTTCTTTCATTAGTGTTGTACATTCATTGCAATTGATGAACACATTTTGGAGCATTGCCACTAAGCATGGATTATAGTTTACATTGTAGTTTATACTCTCTCCCACTCAATTCTGTAGGCTATGGCAGGATATATAATGGCCTGTATCTGTCACCGCAATGTCATCCAGGTCAATTCCAAGTCCTGAAATTGCCCCCATATTACACCTCTTTTTTCCCTCTCCGTGACTTCAGCACCTTCAGTGGCCACTGTCTACACATCAATGATATTTCTTCTATTGCTACAATCACAATAAGTCTATAGTAGAATACCAGTAAGTCTACACTAGTCCTTATTTTATTCCCCAATCCTGAGGATTCTGGGGTGGTGATATCCACTCCAACTCTAATTGAGAGGGGACTTCGATCACGTATGGCTGATGGATGGGACTCTCTTGCTTGCAGTTGTAGACTCTCTCGACTCCTTGTTGTGGTGGTTGTCCATCCTCACCTCCCCATCAGCTGTCCTGGGTGAGTCCAATGAACTGGACAGTAGGTGCTGTAACTCCGCTGAGGCTCAGGGCCCAGCTGGCACATGGACAGCCCAAAGATTCAAGTCTCCTTGACATACACCTACCAACTCCAGCACCAACTATAGGTTCAAACAAAAGGGACAGAAGAGGCATGTGTAGAGAAGTCACATCTGAGTCCAACTCTGAAACACATTTGGGATCACAATCTACAAAGTAGGGCCCACTGGTAAGGCACCAAACTCCAGAGCTATCCACCATGACTGCAGGACCTGGGGATCTCCGGAGTCCTCAGGAGCCCTGCTGTTTGGGTTAGTGTCCACCTTGGCCGTCCATGAGATCCTTTAAGAGACTTCTAAATAAAGGTGGGAGAAGGGATTGGAGTTTTACCAGTCTGCAAAGTATATTTCTTGTGGTGGAGACAAAACCTTGCAATGAATGTGTTCCATCCCACACAGGGTTAGACCCTGGAGGGAAGGATGCAGAACTGTCACGACAGGCCTGGAAACCTGCTCACTGCTCATTTGAGTTCAGTTACACCTCTCACAAATACCTGCTGAAGAGGAGCTGGAGAGATTTAACAGGTCGTGGCGGGTAGGTGCTGGTTGGTTAGTGTATCAAAGGCAGAATCATATTGTGGGTTTTTAAAATACTTTTTTTAAATTAGAGACGTTGTAGGTTTACAGAAAAATCATGCAGAAAATACAGAATTCCCATATACCTCCTGTATTAGTCAGGGTTCTCTAGGGAAACAGAACCAACAGGAGATACCTGTAAATAGTATGAGATTTTATTAAATTCTCTCATATGACTGTGGGGATGCACAAGTCCAAATTCTGCAGGCAGGCTGCAAACCATGGGCTCTGATGAAGGTCTTTGATGAGTTCCCAGGAGACGCTGGCTGTCCGAAGTAGAGCTGGAGATTCTCTCTGAATGCTGAAATCACTCCCACTTTTAAGGCATTCAGCTAATTGGATAAAATGTCACTCATTGCTGACGGCAATCTCCTTGGTTGATTGTAGATGTAATCAGCCATCTATGCAATCAACTCACTGATGATTAAAGTCCACAAATGTCCTTGTATTACAATTAGCCCAGTGCTTGCTTGACCAAACAACTGGGCACAATTACCTGGCCCAGCTGACACAATTGCCTAACCATCACACCTCCCTTATTAGTAACACTTTGTATTAGTGTGGTACCTTTGTTGCAATTAATGAAAGAATATTATTATAATTGTACTATTTACAATACTCCATAGTTTACATTAGCATTCCTGTTTGTATTGTACAGTTCTATGATTTATTTTCTTTAAATGTTTATTCTAATAACATATACAGCATAAAATTTCCCCTTTTAACCACATTCAAAATATATAATTCAGTGCAGTTAATTAAATTAACAATGGTGTGCTACAGTCAAAACTTTGGTAGCACAATGGTGTGCTACCAAAACTTTTCCATCACCCCAAACAAACTCTGCATCAATTAGGCATTAACTTCCCATGCCCTACTTCTGTCCTGGCCACTGGTAACCTGTATTCAGGTTTCTGACTCTTGAATTTACTTGTTCTAATTTTTTCATATCGTGAGATCATACAATATTTGTCCTTTTGTGTTTGGCTTATTTCACTCAATATGATGTCTTCAAGGTTCATCCATGTTGTTGCATGCATCAGAACTTCATTCCTTTTTATAGCTGAATAATATTCCATTATATGTATATACCACATTTTGTTTAGCCTTTCATCTGTTGATGGACACTTGGGTTGCTTCCATTTTTTTGGCAATTATGAATAATGCCGTTATGAACATTGTTGTGCAAATATCTATTTGAGTCCCTGTTTTCAAACCTTTTGGATATACACCTAGAAGTAGGATTGCTGGGTAATATGATAATTCTATACTACATTTTCTGAGGAATTGGTAAACTATTTCCCATAGTGGCTATCATTTTACATTCCCACCACAATGAATGAGTGTTCCTATTTCTTTGCATCCTCTCCAACACTTGCTTTTTTTTTTTTTTTAAATAGTGGCCATTCGAGTGGATGTGAAATGGTATCATTGCATTGCGGTTTTGATTTGCATTTCCCTAATGCCTAATGATGTTGGGGATCTTTTCATGTGCTTACTGACTGTTTGTATATCTTCTTTGGAGAAATGTCTATTCAAGTCTTTTGTCCATTTTAAAAATAGCATTGTTTGTATTTTTGTTGTTGAGTTGTAGGATTTCTTTATAAATTCTGGATATTAAACCCTTGTCAGATATGTGGTTTCCAAATATTTTTGCCCATTCTGTAGGGTGTTTTAAATTTTCATGGTGAAGTCCTTTACACAGAAGTTTTTAATTTTGATGAAGTCCCATTTATCTATTCTTTTATTTCTCATGCTTTTGGAGTAAAGTCTAAGAAACCATTGCCTAACAATGTCTTGAAGATGCTTCCCCATATTTTCTTCTAGGAATTTTATAGTTTTGGTTCTTATTTAGGTCTTTGATCATTTTTTTTTTTTACCTAGGTAACTAAGGAGAGACTTTATTTGAAAGGATTATTTCAAGAGGAGGAAAGGGGACTATTGCAACAGAGATAATGCTTCCAAGGTCTTTGATCCATTTTTAATTATTTTTTTGTATATGGTGTGAGGTAGGGGTCTGTCTTCATTCCTTTGAATATGGATATACAGTTTCCCCATCACCACTTTTGAAGAGACTGTACTTTCCTCATTGAGTGGACTTTGCAACCTTGTCAAATATCGGTTAGAAATGTGGGGATTGATTTCTGAAATCTCAGTTTGATTTCATTGGTCTATATGTCTGTCCTTGTGCCAATACCATGCTATTTTGATTATTGTGGCTTTGTAATAAGTTTTAAAATTGGGAAGTGTGTGTCCTTCAACTTTATTCTTCTTTTTCAAGATAGCTTTGGCTATTTGGGGCCTTTTACGCTTCCATATGAAATTGATGATTGGCTTTTCAATTTCTGCAAAGAAGGCTGATGGAATTTTGATTGGAATTGCATTAAATCTGTGCTTTGCTTTCATTAGAATTGACATCTTAACAATATTTAGTCCTTCAATCCATGAACATGGACTATCCTTCCATTTTTTTAGGCCTTCTTTCATTTTTTTTAGCAATGTTCTTTAGTTTTCCATGAAAAAGTCTCTTACATCCTTGGTTAAATTTTTTCCTAGATATTTCATTCTTTTAGTTGCTATTGTAAATGGAACTTTTTTTTCTTGATTTCCCTTCAGATGATTTATTACTAGTGTATAGAAATACTACTTGTTGATATTGTACCCTGCCACTTTGCTGAATTAGTTTCTTAGCCCTAGTAACTTTGTTGTAGATTTTTCAGGATTTCCTATAGGATCATGTCATCTGCAAATAAGGGAAGTTTTAATTCTTCCTTTCCAATTGAGATGCCTTTCTCTTGCCTAATTGCTTTGGCTAGAACTTCCAGTCCAGAGTTGAATAACATTGGTGATAATGGATATCCTTGTCTTGTTCCTGATCTTAGCTGGCAAGCTTTC
>JAQZBX010050037.1:8972-19864 GCA_029593785.1 Cabassous unicinctus | reverse complement strand
CCCTTACCTAGCCTGCCTGCCACTGCAGGATCTCCTCTTATACTGCTCCTCCCCTCCAATCCAGACTCAGCCGCTGTCACCTTTCAAAATCACTCATCTGATTTCAGTCCTCTGCTCCCAAGACGACTTTTCCTGCTTCCCAGTGCTCAGGTTGAGCTCAGAGCCCCGCCCGCCCAGTACCACCCCTGCAGGCCCCTCTCCCCACTCTGCACTCATGCTCACAGCCTCAGCCTCCTTCCATGAGCCTTAGACCCTGCAGCCCCCTGGGCTGGAAGCTTCTGACCCACCCACCTCCCCTCCCCACGTCCTGCCTCACCTGCCAACTCGACTTGCCCTTGGCACCTCCACGTGGATGTGCCTTCCCGGCACCCACCCTCCTCCAGATTAGATCTGGCTTCCTCGTCTTTTCAGGTGTCATGAGCCTTTCCTCTTTAGCCTGATCTCTGCCACAGTCAATTGCAAGCTGTGGCCCAGGTCTGTCCCCCAAGACAGCAGAGACCCCGACTGCCTCACCCCCGGCTCTCCCTGGTGGCTCCACCTGCACCTCCTCCTCGGCGCCTCCCTGAACTACAGATTCAGGTGTGAGGCTTCCCTGCCAGCAGAGAGCTGGCCTAACTCCCCACTCACACACACGCCAGCTCTGTCGGCAGCAGCTTCCGCAGCAGTCCCAAAGACTCGTGAGCCGCTGAATGCCCTACGGTCCCGGCGAGCTCGGGGAGAGCAAGCCCCGAGTGACACCCTCGGTGTGCGCTGAGCAATGACACGCGTGAAGGGCAGCATCAGGTGCACTCGCGGCGAGGTTAAACTACCCACTTCAGCAACGGCCTCACGGACAAAGGCACTGGGGAACTCTGCAGGGCGTCTTTTTGCAAAGCAGTAGCCTCATGTGATCAACACTTGTAGTATTTTATGCATGGCATAATTAAAATCCGAAAATTTACAGACCTGTGGCACAAATCAACAAGCCCATGACCGTGCAGGTTGAAGGCAGCGTTTGCTTTTAAGATAGCCAAGTGTGTGTTAGAACTAAAACTTGACATCTTTCACGGGGTGACGACTCTGGGTGATGATAACCCAGGTCATATTTAACAGGCACAGGACGGGCAAAGGGAAGGCGAGGCTGACTCAGTGAGCAACGTGACGAGGCCCACCTGGAAGCTGCTCCTGGCTCGACTTCAACACCCCTTCCAACTCATGAGAAAGGGCCATCCCAGGGGGTGTGAATCGCCCTGGGGCCAAGTTCAGGGCCACTCGGCATGTCTGGGGAAGAAACTAGAGTTTTAAAGGACAGATAAGCAAGACCGCCAGGGCAGGAGAGGGGCCTCCCGTCCAGGCAGGGAGATGAAGGGGGCAGGGTATGTTTGCTGAGCCGGAAGCCTCTGTCCGCCCTGCTCCCCCACCCTCATACCAGTGCCCGCTGGGGGGGCCGGCGTGAGACCCTGGGCACAGGTGGAAAGCATTTACTCCAGAAATCCTAAACCCTTTGCCTCCTGAACAGCCCAGGTTCACCCCTGAGGACTCAATTCGGCAAATACACACCAGGAGTGCTGGGGTGAGGTGGAGGGGGCCGCGGCCTGCCCCAAGCAACTGGCCTGGGGGCCCTGTCGGAGAATGGCCAGCACAGGGGGTCAGGGAGCCGAGGCAGCTCTCTGGCTCCCACCACTGCGCTATCCCTCCTCCGCCCCCGAAGCTGGCGGGCCCCCAGCGGAGGGACGCACATGCGGCGAGCCCCCAGCAGAGGGGTGCACACGCAGCGGGCCCTCAGCAGGGTGCACACGCGGCGGGCCCCCAGCAGCGGGGTGCACACGCGGCGGGCCCCCAGCAGCGGGGTGCACACGCGGCGGGCCCCCAGCAGGGGGGCGCACACGCGGCGGGCCCTCAGCAGCGGGGCGCACACGCGGCGGGCCCTCAGCAGGGGGGCGCACACGCGGCGGGCCCCCAGCAGGGCGCACACGCGGCGGGCCCTCAGCAGGGGGGCGCACACGCGGCGGGCCCTCAGCAGGGGGGCGCACACGCGGCGGGCCCTCAGCAGGGGGGCGCACACGCGGCGGGCCCTCAGCAGGGGGGCGCACACGCGGCGGGCCCTCAGCAGGGTGCACACGCGGCGGGCCCTCAGCAGGGGGGTGCACACGCGGCGGGCCCTAAGCAGGGGGGCGCACACGCAGGGGTCCTGTGAGCACCGCCCGGCCCCTGCTCGCCGCAGGGCACAGGTTAGTAACTCAGAGCAAGCAAACCCTCCGCCAGCGGTTCTGGAACCATAAGTGACTCCACTGGGGACACGTGCCCAAGGCCATGGATGCTTCCAAATCAGTTTTGAAAAGCAGATGTTTCTGTAAGTTTTTCAGGCAAATTCAATCTCATGATTATTTGCAGAAAAGCCACGGCCATGTTCCTGGAGGACGAGTTCTGTTTCCTCAGGGAGGCTGCTCGGCATCAGGCAAGGTCCCCCTAGAACAATCCACTAGTAGGGAAACGGAAAGCACAGCGCCCACTCCCCGGGACTTACGGTCAGAGGAGGAAAAACTTACCACAACAGGTACTGAGGAGTGGACAGATGATTCAGATCACACAGCACGCAGAACTGCAAGTGGGAGGGTGCTGGGACCACCACCACCTGCAGTCAGCTCTCCCTGAGAAGTCAGCTTCGCAGGAAGGAGCTCCCCAGGGTAGAGCGTGAAGCGGGAGCCCCGGGGCAGGATTCTGGGCAGTCTGAGACCCCTGGGCCTACCACCCCGCGGCTGCGCAGCCCGGGGTCCAGGGGCTCTGGGAGTGCGTGGCCAGAGGAAGGCGATGGTGCCTGGCCCCACGATGGCACAGGGATGCACGTGGACGGCCGGGGAGGGAGGACGGCGACGCTGTGGTGGGGGCCGGGGTAGAAGGAGAGCCCTGAGAGGATGGGGGTCCAGCCAGGAGCACCTACCACCAGGTGGGAAAACGATGGGACCCCGCTCGGAGCAGGAGAGCTCCTCAGGCTTTTTAGGCAGAGGAGATGCCATCAGCTTCCCTGCCACTGCCTGTGGGCTGCCCACCTCCTGGGGCCCAGGCTCCCCGCTCCCCAGGCCCCCCAGGCCCGCAGGCCCCCTGCTCCTCCAAGCCCCTGGCTCGTCCAGGCCCTGGCTCATCAAGCCCCACGGCCTCCTCGGATGCCTGCTGCCTACTTATGAGATTCCATCTCTGTTTCAAATGCTTCCTCTTGGTGTAGCCAGTTCCCAGCTCAGGGGTGTCTTTTTTATTTGTTTTGAAAACAAAAGGTAAGAATAAAGACCACAGGCAACCACAAGCCATTTTGATGTATCTCCTTCCAGGCTCTTTTGTTCTAAGTACTTTTCAGATGCCTGAGGTCATACTGTAAACAATTCCCCATCCTAGTTTTTCTCACTTAAAAATTCTTCAAAATATTTTAATGAGTAGGCTTAATGGGTTTCAATAACCCTTTACTGAAATGAAATCATAAATGGCTAGGGCACTTGTACCATAACCTATTTATTTTTCACTCTTGTTGGCCCATCCCGGGCTTCCCAGTTGAGTTTTCTTCCTGCTTTCCTCGTGTCGGCCTGGGGGCTGGAGTCAGGGGCTGGGGCTGGCAACTCCAGGCATTCCCTCTTGGGATCCTGGGAGACTCAAACTAAGAATCCTTAAAGCCAAGTTCACATCCGTCTCCCTATGAAGCTTTAAGGACCCACCTCCGCAGGCCTCGCCGTGACCCCCTCTCAACTCCTAGACCACAGTTCCTGGAATAATCTCACAGTTACCCCTTAACTGCCTGCTGGCATGTCACTTTTCCTCGTGTTTGGTCTGTTTCTCCATGACAAGCCCCTGTGCTCTTGTGGCCCCGCAGCTATCAGGCTACTTGTGGTACCAGCCCGGGGGCTGTCACCTGGGGAGCCAGTCCCCGCCCCGGTTCCCAGCCCAGCTTCCCAAATGTGGCATGTGAGCCGCGCCCTGGCCATGGCAATGGCTTCAGGGCCAGTGACAACCCAAGGCTTCACGCTGACTGCTGGACTGCCGGACTGCCAAGCCTGCCCTGCACCCGCAGGGACGGAGATAAAGTGAGCCCCCAGGGGAGCAGTGGGGAGAGCCAGCGGGTAAACAGGTGCCCTTTGAGAGGGAGCTGCACCTGGGCCTTTGGATACATGCACAGTAAATTCCCCTTTGGATTAGGCCGGTTTGACTTATCTTCTGCCACTTACAATAGATTTGTAAAATAGTGTTCTAAACGGTTTTCCGTTTAAATCTCAAATTCCCTGTTTGAGTGTCCTCTGGTTCCCCAAGCCCCCCTGAATGGTGTTGAACATTTAAGGTGCACCTTGGCTCCAGGGCCACGCGATGTTTTGCTTTGTACCTGCCCCAGCACCGAAATCAAGCATCTGTTTGTGACTTCCCAGGACTTAGGCTCCAGATGGAATACAACACTTTCCTAAGCCTCGGCCCCGTGACAGCCACTGGGGAGATGACTCCTCTGGCAACAGAGTGCCTCCTCCAAACGCCAGGCAGAATAGCCGGGACCCACCCCAAATCACTTAGGGCAATGAGCGATCTTCAGGAACAAAGTCCCAGGTTTCCACCAACACCTCCATCCTTCAAGGAACTAATATTTGCCTTTTCAACGAACTTCATAAAATTGAGTTTTGACTTAGGTAGGTCTGTAACAATTTCTGAGAACAATTTCAGACATTTCTCTTCACTTGAAAGATCTCCAAAAGGATGCCTTTAATCTCTCCTGCCGCCCCCCCAAGGAAAAACAAAGAAAATGACATGTTTCATTGACAGGAGACAATTTTGGCAAGAAAAGTAATGCTGAAACTCATTTAGATTCTACAATGGAAACCGTACGTGTCTTTATCCTTAATATAAATGCCTTCTGAAAAAATATGCCCCACCAAAGAAAGCAAGGATCTTGTACACTGCTTGAATTTTAGAAATGTGTGCTGTATCATGTGATTCTCAAAGGGCAGGAAGCACAGCTGGCCTGCGCGCCTGGGAAGTCAGCCTGGCCCAGGCATGGGATGAGACACGGGCATGGGGACGCTGTCAGGAGCACAGCTGGCTTTTTAAATAGGGCCGTCAGGCTGAATTTCAGATCCAGGTGTTTTGGTGGTGGTGGTTATTTTTTAAATAGATATAAGTGAGTGTTACCGAGAAATCATTTTGGCTGGACTTAGAAATGGACCCTACCTATTTTCTTGGGTACAAACCCTACTGATGTCACCACTACATAAATATGTGGCGCCAGAAGTACAGACAGGAAAGGAAACATATAATTTTTTCTAAGTAATCATCTCTGAATAAAATGTAAAAATACTTCACTCAGCCCAGGGGGGGAAACGTTTCCTAAAAACTTCCTTTGTTGATCTTTTCAGAATTAGACTTTTAAGGGCTTGCCTCTCAGGCAGCAAAATATCACACCATAATATAAGTCATTTTAGAGAACTATTTCTAATTAGAAAATTTAACAGTTAATGATTAATGTTTTATATACATATAGGAATCAGAAACTTTTAAAAATGCAGATAAATTAAAAAAACAAAATAGATTTAAACTCTCAAAAGTCCAATATGCAGTGAGACAAAGAAAATAAGAAATCAAATTCAAGGACTACAATTAGAGGAAACTCCTTACCGTTTTTTAAAAACAACAACAACAAAAATCTCAAACAAGCGCTAAGCCTCTCTGGCTAGATTTTACCAAATCTCCTTGGCCTCGTCACTTCCCCTGGGATTGCAAAGTTGCTCTGGAGCACAGCGCCCACAGGATGAGAATGGACACAGTTATCCTAAGCCCAGTAAGGCCAGAGGCTTTTCACACATTATCTCACGGGCGCTGCAGAACTCCATCAGATATGGGTTTGCATCTTCTGTTCAGAGAAGTTAAACAATCCTCCACACACACACACACACACACACACACACACACACACACACACCCCCGACACGAATGTCCGCACTCCCAAGCCCTCCCTTTGGCCTGTGCTCCCAGGACTCTGTGTGGCATCCCGGTGCTGTGGAATGGGTCCCACCAGAATCCGAGAACTCTCAGGTCCGGAGCTGCTGGGGAACCGAGAAAATGCCACCCCACTGTCCTCAAGGCGGGTGGACGGCTCCTTGGGGCTGTAACGGCTGGTTCTGGCTGAGCAATCTAGCTCTCCTGGTCCTCGACGACCTGTTTCTTTTCCTAAGCATGAGCCACCCAACGCGCCCCAACACGTGAAGCTACTCCAGTCTTTTTAGCCGCAAAACGACTCGAGCCCCAGGAGCACAGGCTGGACGGAAGGTCCCTGGTGGCAGCCACGGAGCGCGGCCCTCCCGGCTTCCCGGCAGGAAGGCAGTTGTAGAGCTGGCTGCATCAGGGTAGCCCCATGGCCGTCCCCCCTGTGGCTCCCGTTCCCAGGCCCTCCTCACTCGCTGGCCGTGAGCTCCTGGAGCGCGTACTGACCCCTGTGCCCCCAGCGCCACTGCGTGCTGGGATGCGACGCCTGGCACACCATCGGAGTGGTAAAAGGCAGGCAGAGAAGAAGGGATCCCGCATCCGTGCGCTTTAGGGTTTACAGCGTTCGCTGGGAAATGCCGCACGCAGGCCCCTCTCACTTTGCACGAGGGCCGCGTCCCCGAAAGGGGACTCATTCCCAAGGACCTCACCTTCCTTTCAAATGCAGTGCTCCCACGCCTTCCCCTTCCATAATCTGCACATCCCTTGTCTGCTAGCATCAACACTTAAACACGCTGCAGGGGCCCGCTAGTTCAGGAAAATGGGCTTTTCAACGCAAAAAAACTGTCCTGGACCTTGACCGCCAGCTCAGTTCAGCTACATCGCTGAAGACTTGAGTGTTTTAGCCTAGATCGTTTATTTATCTGCACAGCTGCAAACCACAACGTGACAAAATCATCAACAGAACCATCAGAGAGACTTTTCCCGTACAAGATATAGGCCTTTTTCCTCCAAGTCCGTCTTGCTGTAACTCAGACCTGGGCATATTAGGTTATACCTCTCTGTGCTTAAAATCTGAGGAGAAAGATCGGGAACGTGGCAGGGTCTGAAACCAGGCTGTGGAGCCAGGCGGGGCCGCCGAGGCTTCAGAGGAGCGGCAGGTTGGAGCCGGGTTGGCAGGGAAGGGAAGCGGGAGCCAACTGTGGGAAGGCTGCGCCTCCCGGGCCCCTGCCAGACGTGGCAGGTCCTGCCTGCAGCCCCCTCCCCCACCTGTCGCCCACCTTCTTTACAGGCAGGCACCCACGACCTCCTGCCGCCTCCATCCTCGTACGCGGCAGCCCTTTCTTCATCTCACCATCCCTCCATGTGGTCTAGTTACGTGTGTGCTAATTACGCGGGGGAGTCCAGGGCCAAGCAGCGCAGCCCGTGTGGTCCTGCGACATGGGGGCGGGTGGAATCTCCAAAGTGCTGGAATCAGCGTGGGATTCGGGAAGCACATTCCTCGGGGTCTGCTATTCCGTGGACAGTCCGTGGCCACTGGTGGACCAACCACGAGGGCCTCATGTCAGTGGTAAATTGGGAGGCTCTGGCCGAGGTCCCAGTAAAAGGACCTATTTCTGTTCTGGAGGTGACTCAGGCAGGTCTCAGCCAGACCTCAAACTGCCACAGCAGGCAAAGCCTCAAGCATCCACTTGCTAAAATCCCTGAGGACAACACCATAAACAAACCAGGAGATAAGGAGCAGCTAACTACCTAACCTGAAGGACAAGCCCAGGTATCCGCCAGCCACAGGCAACTTGTCCAGCCTTTCCTTCCTTTAAAAACCCTGGCCTGCAAATGCCAAGACTGGACAAGATCTGGGCTGCTACCTGAATCTGTGCACCCCAAATTGCAATTCTAAGACCCCAAATAAATGCCTTTGCTGCCTTGGGGAAAAAATTCAAGTAAAGGTTGACTAATCACCTATATCTTGAGGAAAAAATTAAATACCCATTGAACACATTTTAATTAATCTCTCCAAATTCGAAATGCTAAGGTTATGTGCTACATATAATACCCTACTTGTTTCCTTACACCATGCTTCCCTAATTATTAATACTACAGAGGAAAACAAGACACAAAAAGAAACACATCACACATTTTTTTCCACCATGAATTTCAAGATGAACATCTGAAAGATGCTGAGAACTATAATAACTTTAAAATACACTAAATCTCTTACTGTTTATGTTGTTTTCATGTTGGCCAAACCAAAGTCACAGGGGAAATCAAGACCTTCCAACGCCTCTTTCCCCACTTCACAAAAGAAAAGTACTGTGTTTTATGCAGCCAGAGGCTTTAATCTAGAAAGGCTGTTTCGGAAAAAATTATCAATCCAAAAATGTATGATTAAATTGGAAGAACCAAAGAGCAGCTCTAAAATTCTACTCAGTGCAACTGCAAGCACGGGGTGGAACTGGCCGCTCGGGCCACACCTGGCAGCCAGCTTGTCCTCGCACACACTCCTTGGCCTCCAGGCCACCAGGTGTAAACAGGTGTGGCCTCCTCGTGCTGCCTCTGGGCACCTCCTTTTCTGCAGACTCCATCTGAAACGGAGCTCTGTGAGTCGTCACCTGCACTGTGAGAAATCCACTCCTGCATCCCCCAAACGCACCTCCTTCCATTTCATTTGTAACGATTTTAATAGGCCTTCGCTGATAAGAAACCCTGCCAGTGCAAGCTCAGAATTACCCATATTTTCACCTCTGCAAGAAAGTGAATCACGGTGATATGGTCCCAGGCGCCACATGCAAGGCCGGGAGAATTCCACTCCCAGGTGTCCTGCTAACACTGACTTTAAAATACCTCAACGGTGTCCACAGCGCCACAAAATATAATTTAAAGAACGCTGTTTTAGTCAGCCAAAGGGGTGCTAATGTGAAATACCAAAAATGGGTTGGTCTTTATGAAGGGTATTTATTTGGCGTAGAAGTCCACAGTTACCAGGCCATAAAGCATAAGTTTCTTCTCTCACCAAAGTCCATTGTCACGTGTTGGAGCAAGACAGCTGCCAACATTTGCCCAGGGTTCAGGCTTCTTGGATTCCTCTCTTCCCGGGGCTGCATTTCTCTCTGGGCTCAGCTCCTGTTTCCTCCACAAGGTCAGCTGTAGGCGATCAGGCGAATGGTTCACTTCTCTTCTCCTGGGGCCTTCTTTCCAACATCAAAGCTGCTTCTCAAAGACTGCTTTTGCCTTGCCTTTTATATTCAATTCCCCACCCACCAGGGGGTGGGGCTCAACGCCCTACAGACTGACATGGCCCAGTCAACGCCCTAATCATAACTCAATCATGCCCAGATTAACAGATCAGATTACAGGCATGATCCAATTTTTGGAATTCATAATTACATCAAATTCCCCAACGGTTACAAACGCTCATGCTTCCAACCCGTAACATATACCAATAAAAACAATGTGCGATGGGCACAGAAATCCTTCATCAGATTCAGAATATCTCCCAGGATCATGTAAAACATCTAATTTTCCCAGGTAAAGTGAGTACTAATGGTTTCATATGAGTTTAAAAGTGCAAGATTTTGGCTAAGCAGCAAGGAAATTGAAATAACAAGTGTTCAATTATATTTCACTAATTAGCCTTAAATTAACTTAATTTCTTGCATGAGGAAAGGAAAGTAACCGAGAGCGTTGATGGGTGCACCAAACTAAAACTGTGGGAAAACACCTGAAGAGCCCACTACAGCCCCCACAGGCCTGGAACTTACTGCCTTTCAGCCAAATGTTTAAAGGTGGAAAGTCACATCAGTGTAGTTTTGATCCCTCTTGAACCGGGGATCATTTATAAAATAATGGTTATGAAAACAGTTAATTCACACCTAATGAAGTACTTCCTGGGTCACACTCCAGGGACAACCATTTTCACATCAAAACCTTAATGTGAGAGATTATAAAATGGAAATTCCTTAACTAGAAAATACGTATCTTCCAGGTAGTTCTCCCTGAGATTATTTAATACCTGTAAAAAGAGCATTTAAAAACAATTTTGAACCGTGTTTTAAAACCCCTCCAAAAAATTCCAGAAGTGGGTCAACCTTTCATGATTGATATAACTTTTATTACATGGAAAATCTCGAGGCTTTTAGCAGATTTCTAAGTAATATCTTTTTAAAGTGGTCTTTAAAACCCCATGCATTAAAATTTGAAAAGATTCTCCAGCTAGATTCTCAGCCAGCTTTTTCATCATGAACTATCACCAACTAAAAGATGATGGGTGCATTTCAAAGAAAAACGAAAACATTTTCTGGATCATTAGCCAAAAGTCTTTCTTTTTTTATTGTGTATTAGATGAACTAGATGCTTCTGGATTATATTTCATTATGGTTCAGAATAAAGGCCCTTCACTGGCTTACTAGGTAGGCAGTTCCCAATGTACAATTGGGCTGTGTTTCAAAAGTGAATTTCTAAGTTCATCATTTAGAATTCAGAATGCATTTTCCCTAAAAAAAAAAATCAATGTTACAAAATAGAAGTTGGTTTTCTAAGCTAGCCCACAATTTCCTATATGACCCATAGTGTAAATGAAATACTGACTGTGCATTAATGCAGAAAATATTAGAAAAGAATTCTCTTGCAATACCTATTCTATCTGTAACATTAGACATTAAACAAAACAAAACACTAACGAAATTCTGTAAGAAATAGTTATTTCTTTTGAAGCCTGGTGCTTGAAGTAAAACATAGTTTCAGGTTTGTTTGTTTTTTAAATACCAAATGAGATCATTTAACAGCAAACTTTGGGAGCATTTCTTCATGTCTGGTTTTTGTTAAGTTAATTATTGATTTTAATATGTTTCATTTTTAATAAAATTAAAACACTCCTGGTTTCAATATCCATTTTTCTGTTGCTGGTTGAAAAGGACACATTCTTTTTTTTTTTTTTAAAGATTCATTTATTTTATTTATTTATCCCC
>JAQZBX010050036.1:0-19774 GCA_029593785.1 Cabassous unicinctus | reverse complement strand
AAAAAAAAAAAAAGACTATAAAGTGCCTAACTACTAAAACGAGCACAGTATGGTTGTCAGATGTGACTAGATGAGTAAAGTGGCTGGTCCTCAGCAAATCTAAGAATGTGTCATTTCCCTTTTTATGTTACTTTCAATTCTGACATTCCATATTTTGTATTTTTTCTTAAACTAGGAACAACCACCAAGTAAAGTTATTTATGACAACAATATTTTTTATACCTATATTCATGTTTCACATATGGTTTTACTGTGCTATACAGTTCCATGATATACATTTTTTAGATAAAAAATGTGACAATATTTTAATATTTCCCAGGCATACTTCATTCACTTATTTATCTATAAATAATAAGTACATCACGTACTTCTGGCCCCAGACAATTCCAATTCAATACAAATCACAATTATAATGAGGTATCACCTCACCCTCATAGAATGGCCATAATTTAAAAAACAAAACAAAACAGAAAACAACAAGTGCTGAAGAGAATGTGGAGAAATAGGAACACTCCTTCGCTGTACTCACAAAATTACTAGGTTTAGGGGTAAGGGAAATAGTCAACTCTCTTAATTAGCTAAAGTCACATAAATTTTAACCATCTCATAAAATCTTAAAATGGTCATATTTCATTTAAACTGAGGGAAGGGGAGGAGAGAGGAGGGGAGGGGAGGGCAGGGGAGGGGAGGGGAGGGAAGAGGGGCATGCTTAGCTAGGCTCCATAAGACTATTAGTTTAAAACTACAAATTCTAGATCTGAAAATCTGAGTCTATGATTCAAGCTAGAAATTAACCAAGAATTTGAGGTTGTACCAACCATTGACCCATATGAATTCTTATTTATTTAAACAGCCTTGTCTAGTAAATCTGTACATGACAGAGGCTGGCTCTATACTGGTTATGTCACAAGTTATTTGGTGTGTACAGTAATATAACGTTACTTTAGGTTTTTCAGCATACAGTTGGGATAATAGGTATTCGCCACACACCTCTGAACAATTAATTTAAACCGTCTGGACTACAAGCTTTCAGTAATGGCCTAAATATATTTCAATCTGCTATCAAGTACCATATATACTTTAATCACATTTTACCCCTACTTCTTCTGATACACATTTTTGGGATAGAGAATTGATGCCACTATGTAAAACCTCCTTAGCATTTGGTAATTATGAGCTAAAATTATCATTACATTTCAAAAAAAAAAAAAGAAACACAATATTTGGGTGCTTAATTTTAGTGAAATATGGACAAATGTAAAAGACCTAAAAACAAGGAAGAAATACATACATTTGCAAGGTAAGTAAAAGTAAATTTTGGTCAGGACTGAATTTTGGAGAAGAGTGGCATTGATTCACTGATCTTGGGTATTTTGTCTTTCTTCATGTTTCCTTAGATTCAAAAGCAAAAACACTCTGGTCCCAGGTTTTAAATCTTCAAAATGAAATGAGTTTCACGTTAAGTTTGTTGGTATTGACTCACTTACACTTGGGGCTATTTCTAATAACAAAGATGTTTCTCTTTTGTAACGAGTTAAATGTTCTTATTGCAACACAGAGTCAATCTCACACTGCTGAGGAAGTAAACCGACATAAAACAATAAGAAACGAGAACATCTTTACCACCAAGCCCCGTGGGCAGAAAAGAACATCAGAGAAGGGGCCAGGGTTGGATTCTACCTGAGGATGAAACACTGGGGTCGCTGCTCCTGGAAAAGCTGGTGAAAGGCTCTTTCAGCACAGGAGAAAATGTGAGGAGACAAAGAGGAACAAAGCTTCCCCATGCTGCTCAAGTAAAGCTGTGAGACCTGAAAAACAGTTCAGCAGAAAGACAAGGATCTTTGTGAAAAGGATTCAGACTGGCCTCTTCTTATGACATGATTGACTTATTTTGAAAATACAAAAATAAATCAATCCCAAATAACTATAAAGCATGTGTAAAATTATGCCCTCCCAGCACATTGTAAGAGATCATAATGACAAAAACGGAGGCTTATACGTGACTCTTAACTAGTTGGTTCACAGGCTTCAAATGCTGTCTTTAAGAACCGACTTACAAAAATCCAGTTTAATAGGTATCCATGAAGTAAGAGAAAAGCGTTGTAATTTACATCATACACAATTTCTCTCAGCAACATTTAATTTCAATAGCGTAAGAGAACCTGGGTGTTTTTTGTTTTTTTTTTTTTTTTTGGTTTGGATGTGAGAAGGCAGTAGCAGCTGCAAAGCATAAGAATTTACAAACTTCTCAGAAAAACAGAAATGTAATTAACTTAATTTCAGTGAAGGGATGACTTATAATGATTGCCAAGGGCATAGAGATCCAATGCTAGTGATTTTAGCCCTTTTGAGTTTCTAGTGAAATTGGTTACTATCAATTAAAAACTGAATGATAGGAATACTTCTGAGTCATGAACAAACATCAGACAAATTTAATTTTTGTGTACAAGATAACTAGACAGTATCTTTAAATATGTCTGTCATGAAAGTCAAGAGGAGAACGAGAACTTCTCCAGACTGAAGGAGACTAAAGAGACATGATGATTCAAAGCAACGTATGATATTGCCCGGGATCATTTCATGTTTGAGAATCAATGGGATACCTGGAAAAACGTGGATGAGGTCTGGAATGATGAAAGCAGTGCATCAATATTAACTTCTTAATTTAATGGCTGCCTTGAGGTTATAGAGGAGACCGTTTTGGATTGCAGGAAATACACAAGGTTGATGAGGCAATTTGCCTATGATTTCTTTTTAAATGGTTGAAGGCGGGAAAGGTTTATATTATTCATTTGCAGATTTTCCATAAATTTGAAATTATTTAAGAAATTAAAAGAAAAAGAATTATAAAGGTAAAAAAATAATCCACAACCACAAGCAACAACTGGATGAAATCACAAATAAAATTTTGAATGGAATCAGTCAAATATATAAGATTCCACCTATATAAAGTACCATACAGGCAAAGCTATTGATGCTTTTGGAAGTTGGGAGAGTGGTGCCTTGGGCAAGGGGTTCATGACTGGAAGAGAGAGGAGTGGAGTTTCTGAGCTAAGTGTTAGTAAAATTCACTAATCTGAGCTTTAGAATACGTGCATTTTCCACATACAGTACACACCAATAAAAGCTCTAAAAATCCAAAGTCATTAAAACTGGTGCCCAGTCTAGAAAACCTAATCACAGGAACAGACTAAAGAACTCGGTGCAAGCCCACATACAGGTGGGACTTGGCTATACGACAGAAGTAGCATCACTTAGCAGTAAAGAGTGGTACACAGAAAAGGAATCATCTATATGTAAGGAAAAGAAACATTCATCCTTATCTCACATTGCAGAGACATGTAATTCCCAAATATAACTAGCAAATTTTAAAACATTCAAACAAATATATAGGATAATACATATTCTCATGATGTGGGGGTGAGGAAATAGGATTCAAAAATACAAGTTATAATGGGAAACATGGACCAATCTCATTTTATTAAATTTAACAACCCGTGTTCAACCATAAAATACTCTAAATATAATTTTAAAAGACAAGAAAAAATAGAGTAGAATAAGCTGTGCATGTGATCAACAAATAATCAGCAGTTTATAAAAAGTTCCTACAAACCAATAAGAAAGAGTGGAAATAGAATAGAATATATCCTGAAAATAATGGCAAACACAAGTAAAAGATGCAGAAACTCTTTGGTTACCAAGAGAAACGCCATTTCAAACAATATGATTTTTTACATGCAAATACTGGCAAAATTAATAAAAAATAGTTTAATATAATGATATTGACTTCTACATTTGAGAATGTATGTTTGACAAGGAATATATTTTATAGAAACTCATGAATAATTGACTGAAAGGGACATATAAAGCAGTTCTTAGCATTGTTTGTAAGAGCAGAAAATATGGAAATAATTTAAAAGCCTACCAGAGATATTAATGGATGAATATAATTGATTGTATTTTAATATAATAAGACATTACAGGGCATTTTAGATTAAATTAATTAAACCTGAGCCTTCCAATATGGGAACTTTTTGAAAACACAATGGTTAATGAAGATATTTTATTAAAAGGATATAGCTAAAATCTTATTTAAGTGAATTTAAAAAATAGAAAATAATGGTATATGCCATTTTTGAATGTGTGTGTGTATATATATATATACAGTAAACATATAAAAGATTGGAAGAAAAGATAATGTCAGGATAGTGGTTACCACTGATGGTCTAGGCTGGAATGGAGCTTCCCACGTTATTTACAGCACAATATGTCATCTAATCTAAGACAACATATAATTAAAACATACCATTATATTCTGTACTCCTCAGAAAATAAATGTTGCAATTAAATGAAGACACAGTATTTTCTTATCACATTTTTAAACCTGTATCATAATTTAAAGAGTGTATGTGGAAAAATACATTTTTTTTCATTTAAAATAATTTAAAAAGTGATCTGAAACAAATATAGGTGGTAGATATGCAATTGTCTGTTATATTATGCTTGAATGTTTTGTATTTTTTATTATTCCAGAATATAAAATGAATATTAATATAATTGATTGATAGTAATGAATACATAATTCATGAAATGACAAAGGAGTTTTAACCTAGAGTTCTTTTTATTCAGGACAAGTTTCTGTTCTTTTTGAAAATCTGCACCGACACCGGCTTTTTCACGACTCCCCAAGTCAAACATGAATCTAATATAAATTTGACAAAATAATTTTAAACAACCTATTTTGTAAACTGCTGAAGTTTTCATTAGATGTAATAAAAGAAACAGGAGGGAACTGGAGCACATATGAATCTATGTGTATATTCAGTTAATTTCATATTTCCACTCTATTTAAACCCATTTGGAGGTACATATTTATTAGGGATTAGATACGATGCATTTTAAGTATCTAAATGAAGCGTCTTCATGATAAACTGACTAATAACCTTTCTCAGCTCCTTTTTCATTTTCATGTAGTGTTAGATTTTTTTACTGTGAACTATTCTACTAGTTACTACCTGGTAATTACTTTATGCTGACCATGCTTTATTAACACTATAAATATGTAATATAATAATGTTAATATACTAATATATTTATTTCCATTCAAGGTTAATTTTCACTTATACAGTTCCAATTTTCTGAGTAAATGACAAGCCATCAAATTCTTATATTGGTTATCATTAATTATCATTATCAGTGTTATTGTACATTCTCATTTGGTCTAGTAAATATTGTCAGGGACAGTTCCTTTTCCACATTCCTTCTCTCTTCAATTGACCTTATTCTCTTCTCCACTGTATCATTTGGGTGGAAATTTTAGGTGCTCTATTTTAGTGTCTAGATCAGTGTCATCAGATCAGCTTCACCTGTGGTCCTCCCTAATTTTTGCTGGACTCTCTGGTTCCAGGGAATAAAGTTCTTCTTTATGGTTCATTCCCTCTTTTCATCCACTGTGCTGGGTAAACTGTGCTCAATAAACTACCAAGGCACTGCAGGATCCTGCCACCTTTTGGTTTCTGGAGCCAACCATCTCCTTCCATAGCTTATGACAATTGACTCACAGGCTCCGGTTAACTTTGTGGAACCTCTCTGATGTCAATGGCTTGACTTGGTATGAGCTGCTGTTTGTCACACTATCCTATGAATATTTCACTCTACTTGGCTGCCTGGATTTCCAACTCATTATCTAGAGCTATGTATGAATAAGACATTCTGAAAAAAAATATGTGTTTGTGTTTACAAAGGATCAAATATAAATTAACAAAATGTTTGCCTTTGGGCCCAGCCTTTATGACTCTGAGAGTAGTCTCTGCCATATGTTTGTTTGAGTTACACCACCTGGATTTAAATTATGCTTCTATAAGTGCAAGTTTATGCAAGCCTATGGGAAGACTTCATAAAACTTCTTTAATCTCTTTAAGTTACATTTTACTGAACTTCAAAATGGAGTGAATAATTATTTTATCCATTGGGTTGTTTTTTTGAGATTAAATATGACAATATGTGTAAATCCCTTTGCAACAGGTCTGTCATGTAATAAGCCACAGCTAATGTTTCTATTTCCTAGCCCCATTCAGCCATAGTTAATAAACTCAGCTCAACCATTCTCAGCTACTTGCCATATCTGAATATGCCTTACAATGAAAATATTAGAAGACAAACAGCAAGTAGAATCTGAAAGCAAATGAATCCCTTAGCCTGATGACCAATACTAGATACCATATTACACATTGGTAGAGTTTAATCTCACTGACAGAAGAGGAAAGGAGAATGGATACTGATGAGTTTTTTTTTAATTGTAATCACTATAGTTACGTATTGGAAAATATATACTTTGGAAATTATCTCTGGGTACTCTATGATGAGTGCTGTCATCACTTTGGACACTGAAATTTCAAGGAGATATATCTTGTATATTTGTATATTTTGTATATATTTTCTGGTGACCTCTATAATAATGGTAGTATGAAAAACATCTGAGAAAAGTCTGAATATCGATGTGTGTATGATAACGCATATCTACTACAGAACAATTTATCTCATGAAATTCACTTGTTCTAAGGTTTTTGCAATGATACAAAAATTCAAGGTGTTCATCCTTTCTGAGTATTACTTCTCCAAAGCAGATATGGTGCTTTTTTAGTTGCCATCGTTGCCACTGCTTACTTCTCCTTTTTCTCTTGCTTCTGCTGCTGCTTCTGCTCCTCTGTTCTGCTGCATCTTCTTTTTTTGTCTCTATTTTTGTGTTCTATTGTGTTTCTATGTTTTTCTACTTTTATTTTATTCCTACTTTTGCATCCAATATCTAATCTCGAATCAATTCATTCAAGCATCCCCAAACTTCAGAGATTGACTTGAACCTGGTTTCTCCTCTTGAATTTCTTCTCTTTATTGTTCATTTTTGTTATTAATACCCTTCCAAAACCTAGGTCATTGATTGGCCTTTCCCTCTCATTGGTCCCTTACTCTTTAAATACTGCTGCCTTATCACAGAATCACTCAACTCTTTCCTCCCATTAGTAAAACCCTGATTGAGGCCCTGGTAACCTTACTTTGGATCATTTCAGTATGCACTATATAGTTTCCCCATCTTACTGTCACTTTTTTCCTCAAATTGATTATAACAAACAGATTTTTAAACATTATTTATATCAACTGCTTTTTCAATGGTTATTTATTTTCTGCAATATAAAGCCTAAACTTTCTAACTTAGATTTTATAATCTAGAGCTAAGCCAGATTTTAAATTATTCAATTTATTCAATATTTTGTTTTTATCAAATTGGTCTGTGCATTCCTCTAAATGGTCTTGTATTTTTCCATCTCTACTATGTTTCCCTTGCCAATTCTCCTACCCCAAATACTGCCATTCCTCCTCTCAGAGTCTACTCAGTTTTCAAGATTGTTCCTATGCCATTTCCTTCCCATGCAATGCCATTCTTAATCTGATAAGATGTATTTACCTTCTAATATACCGACCTGTCAATAAACAGTGTACATCGTCATTACAACTATTTTATTGTTGTCTTCAACTACAAGTAAAGTCTGTTCTAATTTTTTTCTTATTCTTTGTTTTTTGTCTTTAGGACATGTCTTTAGAGTTCATAAGTTCAAGGAAACCGTCATACTTAGCATCCCCTAGATAGATAATGCAATGCATTATATTTGGTAGCCTCGATAAATGTTTATTGGTTTGATAAAGCATTCATTCTTGTTACTATTTTTAAGGTTGAGTTTTTGTAAAGCCAGTTCAGAAAGATCTGGCTACCATTCTGTTTTCTCCTTCTCCCCTTCGTCTTACGTATTTAAAATGAGCTGTGATACTTGTCTTCAACATAAATGGGAAGCACAATAATGAGCCCTGTTCCTTGTTGATTATACTTCATTTAACTGTCTGCCTACCTGACTTCCAAATGACATTTCTTTTTTATTATTGTTAGCATCAGATCAAAATTACTTATTCTAGTAAGGGATAAAATGGATAGGCCTATTTTTAGCTATGTGTTTATATTAGGTTTCAAAATAAAGTTGTCACAAAGGGTGATCTGGATTCATGATTAATGGCCTGCTAGAAATAAGAAATGAATATCATGCAGACTTAATATAACACAGTTAATGATAAAAATAAAAGTAAGACACAGGCCCAGAGGGCCTGTGGAACAAATTATGTACCTCAATGAGCCAATAAATCCCTGTTGTTTAAGCCAAAAAACAAATAAATAAACAAAAAAGTAAGACACAGTTGTTACGTGTGAGTGTGGTTTTTTAATGGAATAGAGTCCTGATCTTTTTGATCTTTATAGCTATGATCATATTCAATATTTAAATTTTCTTCTTTTATTAAACAAATCAACACAGGAAGAAACCAAAAGATTTTAACAAAATTTATCATTTAAAACAATTGCTACATAAAACAATTATAATCAAAAGAGATACAACAATAAATGAAAATGTGTTTGATCATAGATCAATGAAATAATTTTAATGCAATTCAGTACATGAATACCTGATATTAAATTATTAGGTAGTAATATTGCTACAGAAGATACCCTTCAATTCAATGTAAAAATTTAATCCTTGAATTTACTTAATATTTATAATGTTATGGGTTATTAGTTGTAAACCGGGGGGGGGTGTGTTACATTTGGTTCTACATAATAGATGTGAATTCTAGATGCACCAGACACTTTTTAATTTCATTATTACCTGTAAAAAGTAGTTAATTTTATGGTAAACTTTTTATATCAGTATGTATTTTTTAATCATAAAATTCTCACTGTACTTAAGCTTCTTTTTTTTTTTTTCCTTTCTTAAGCTTCTTAATACCTAATATCAGGGGCAATAATCTTGTACTATCAACCTATATTACAGCCCATTATAAAATCTCTCCACTGAATACTGGAATCATTCTTGTTATCCCCTTCATACTTTCAACTGCACATTCCCTGTCTTATTTATGCCTACAGTTTTCCACATATATCATAGGTTACCTTATTCTTCTACTTTTTCATTTAGTCTCATCACTAAATTAGACAAGTTTATTTTTTAAAAATTTTCAGTAAACATTTTTACCTAATATATTTTCCCATTTTTTTACAACTATATTCCATGCCAGAGTCAATTGGTAACAATGGATATAAAGGGTGATACATAGTTCACATGCTGCGTTAGGCATTTTAAGTTTTAATGAACTGTTCTGACAGCAGTCTCAATGCATTATGTCTTATTTATACATTAATAAAGAAATATGTCTCTTAATGTGTCTTTCCTTCTCTCTACAGGTATATATTTCTGAAAGCACTGAAAATACTACGTATAATTTAAGACCATAAAAATGCTATATTGTTAACACCCAAAATATAAAAAGCAAAATAAAACTTTTTCTTCCCAAACACAAAATGCAATCAAAGTCATGCCATATTCTAATAATTACGTAAATTTTGACTAATACTTAGAACTTGATCCCTAGATCCATAGAAATATTTAAGAGTTATATATATTCATTCATTCATTCATTCATTCCATTTTTCAAAACTGACTTTTAGTATATTGTAAGTTTCTTCTTAACTTTACAATCAACTGTGACACCATAAACAGACAACATAAAAAATACAGTAATTGTTAACTTTAAATAGCATGTGTTCTATGATGGTTAAGTTCATTTGTCAACCTAGCTAGGTTATGGTGTCCAGTTGTTTGGTCAAGCAAGCACTGGCCTGACTGTTATATCTTTGACTTAAATCATTAGTCGTTTGATTGCATCGATGGCTGATTACATCTACAGTCAACAAAGGGGACTGCTTTTAGCAATGTGAGAAGTCTCATCAAATTAGTTGAAGGCCTTAAAGGGAGAACTGATGACTTAACAATTGGAAGGAAGAATTTCTACCTCTGCTTGAGCCAGTCATCTTCTCCAGGGGAATTTATCGAAACCTTCACTGGAGCTCTCAAATTGCAGTTTGCCATATGGAATTTGGATTTGCCAATGCCCATAGTCATGTGAGCCAATTCCTATGATGAATCCCATAATATTTACATACCAATATATCCTGGTGATTCTATTTCTCTGGAAAACCCTAATACATATTACCTCTCTAAAAGCTACATACAATATTAAGTAATAATGGGCATGGAATCCAGACAAGCTTAGCTATTTGAAGGCAAATTATGTCATGCACCAATGTAATAAAATAGGTATGATTTACTTTATCATATGGCTTTGAAGAGGTAGCAAGTATCAGACTAATTTTATGACCATGAAAAATTACAAAAGCATTGAAAAATCAAATAACTGACATCAATAATTTAATAGATGGTTTTATCAACAAGTTCAAAACAACAGAAGAGAAGATTAGTAACTTAGAAGATAGGTCAGTCAATATATCCAGTCTGTAGGTTAAAGGGTAACAAGGGTGGGAAAGACAGAAAAAATAAGTTTAAGTAACATAAGCATATAATTGGAGTCTCAGAAGGAGAAGACCATGATAAATTTGAAAAAAATACTGCTTAAGAATTTTTCCAACTGATTAAAGACATAGATCAAAAGATTAAAGAGCTTCCAGAGACTCCAAGCATGAGAAATACCAATCATAGTCAAACTCCAAAAACAAAGACAGAGAAAAATCCTTCAAACTTCCAGAGTTAAAAAGACATATTACCTTTAAAGGAGAAATGATAAGACAAACAACTGCTTTTCAGTAAAACAATGGAATCCGGAAAGCAATGGAATAATGTCTTTTTAATGTGCTGGAAAAAACTAACTTTCAACCAAGATTTCAATAACCAGTCCAAATACCTTTAAAAATGAAGGTGAAAGAAAAATTTTGCAAATCAAACAAACAAATAAAATAAGCAAACAAAAAACAAATCCACACCTTGAACCCTGTTGTGGATGACAACTGTGGTCAATAGTATAAATATAAGTATGTTATGCCATGAATTAGAACAAATTTTCATTACTATTACAAGGTGGTGGTATATGGGCAAAAATTCATCTAAAGCAAACTATGGACTATAATGAATAGAGATATATTAATATTATTCCATCAATTGCAACAAAGGTATTACACAAATACTAATTGTCAATAGGGGATATAACAGGTATGAGGTGTTTCTTTTTGGAGCAAAGAAAAGGTTCTAAAATTGATTGTGGTGACAAATGCACAATTCTTTGATTATACTGAGAGCCACTGATTGTACATTTTGGACACATTGTATGGTGTATGAATATATCTAAATAAAACTGCTTTAAAAAACCATACACACAGACACAAATAAGAGAATTAACTGTCAGTATCCCATAAGTAAGAAATACTATCAAAGTACTTTAGAACAAAGAAAATGATTTGAGATGGAAGCAAGAAAATATAGGGAGGGAAAAAAAAGTACTTGAAAGGGCAAATATATGGGTAAGATTAATGAATAGTGACTAAAACAATAAAAAATTGTTTCCCAAAACTTTTAATAGTTTAGAATAATATTGATATAATACCTGATAACGGCATTATCAGAGAAGAAAAGTATATGGAATTAAAGTATCTGGCAAAAATAGCACAAAAGGAAGGAGAAACAAAATTGGACTTAAAGCATTGTAAGGCCCTTGAAAAGTCCTGATAATGGTAGGCATGCTAATTAAAGATAAATACTTATAAGTTAAGTCACTGATTAGTCAAGTTTGCATACTCTAATCTTTAGGGTGACCGTTAAATAATAAAATAATGAAAAAGCAATAAGCTAATAGAGAGAAAAATAAAATTATGAAAACAATCTGAACAAGGCAAAGAAATAGAAAAAGGACAAGAAGTTATGGGGGAAATAAAAAAATTAAGATGGTAGTGTTAAACTCAAAATTATCAGTAATTACCTTCAAGATGAAGGGACTTGAATAAAAAGACAAAGATTAGAAGATCAGATATATAAAAAACCAAATATATTATTCTTGTGAATATATGCTTCTTACAAATATATGCTTCTTTAAATGTAAGAATGCTAAAAGGTTGAAGAAAAATAAGATGCAAAATATATACCATGCAAACACAAATCAAAGAAAGTGAGTGTGGCTATACTAATGTCATACAAAGTAGACTCTAAAGCAGTAAGCATTATTAGAGATAATAAGGGAAATTTTATAATAAAAGTTAAAATTAACAGAAAGATATAGCATTCTTAAATTTATATGTATAAGGTCTCAAATTGAATATATGTAGCAAAAACTGGGAGAAAAAACAAAAAGAGAAATAAATACATTCACAATCAAAGTGGGAGATACTAAAATACCTCTTTAAGTAGCTGATAGGAATAGCAGACAAAATATCAGTAAAATGTAGATTTAAACAAAACAATTAATCAAGCTGACGTGATATATATATGTATCCCAATAGTTAAAAATTGAAGGATACTATTTTTTCAGTGTACATATATCATTCACCAAAACTAAACATGCACATACATAAAGCTTATCTCAATAAATATGAAAAAAGTGAAATTACACAAAGTATGTTCTCTGACCATGCTGGAGTTCAATAATGAATAAAACTAGAAAATTGTTAAATGTTTTATAATTAAGCATTATATTTTTATTGAACTCACACATCAAAGAAGAAATAATGAGAAACAGATAATATCTTAAATTGAATGGCAATGAACTTGTGAAATACAAAATGTAGGATTCACTAAAGTTGTATTTAAAGCAAAATTTAAGGCAGGAAATCAATGATAATACTATACAACTTAAATAATTATCAAATTAAATCCAAAAAATAAAAAGGAAGCAATAAAGATAAAAGAAGAATTCAACAATTTTTCTTTGAAAAGATTAATGAAAGTAATAAATTCTCGCAAAATTGAGAAATAATAAAGTCAAGGAAGGCACTTCACCAACATGTGGAATGAGAAGAAATCACTAGAAATTCTGCAAACATTAAAAAGAGAAAAAGGGTTATGAATAATTCTATGCCAAAAACTTTTGAAGTTTAAATGTAATTAGCAAAGTCCTTGAAAGACACAATTTGTATAAATTGACACAGAAAAGAAACAAAAATACAATCAGTCCCATACATGTCAAAGAAATTAAATCCATATTTTAAAAACCTTCCTATTAGTGTACCTAATAGCTACACTAGTGAATTCTCCTAAACACATAAAAAAGAAATGAATCAAGTTTACACAAACTCTTTCATAGATTAAAAAAACAAGAAAACCTTTTCCATTTCCTTTTATGGGCCCAACATAATTTTGATATAAATACCTAAAGGGAAAAAAATTACAAGAAAGAAAAATTGTAGGCCAATCTCTGTTATGAACATGGATGCAAAAATCATAATCAAAATATTATGGAATAGAAGTAAGAAGAAAGAAAAGGATAAACATCAGGAATGCAAGGCTGGTTTAATATGTGAAAATCAAGAAATATAATTCACATACATAATAAATGAGAGAAGTATCACTTCAGTTGGTGCAAAATAATTTGATAGAATTCAATACTAATTTAATGATAAAGACTCTCACTAAATTAACAATAGAATGGAATTTCCTAAATTTGATAAATGGCATCAATATAAAATTTACAGTTAACATCATAACATCATCTTTAAAGTGGACTTTTTAAAAGTTGTCCCTTGAGATCAGGAATAAAGTAAATTCTCTTCTATCACCTTTTCTATTTACATTATTCTGGTGGTTTTAGTCAGGACGACAGGAAAGGAAAAAGAAAATGCAATATAAGTTTTTAAAATAAAGAAATAAAATGGTATCATTTGCGGACAACATGATTATATACATAGCAACCCCCCAAAAATACTAAATAATTTTATCATAAGTGAATTTTGCAAATACTCTGGGTGTAATTTAAATATATAAATATTAATTGTTTATATATTAGCCACACAATTAGAAAATAAAAATTTTAAAAATCATTTCATTTGCCATATCATTTACAAATACATAATTAAAGCTTTGCAATATATCTTCCAGATGGGATTCTGCTACATACTGAAACTGACCTTGAGGTTACAAAACATTATCCATTGAGAGGAATTTTAAGAAACATAAATAAATTAGGACATTAGAAAACTTAACACAATTAATATTTTAATTTTTCCAAGTTAAACTACAGTTTTAATGTATTGCAAATCAAAATTCCAGGAAGATTTTTTTTAACAAATCAATTTTATAGGTGCGCATTAATATAGTATAAATCCATCCAAAGTGGACAATCGATGGTATTTCGTATAATCACATAGCTGTGCATTCATCATTTCAATCATTTTTCGTGCATTTTCATTATTCCAATAATAATAATAATAATAAACAAACAAAACTCATCACCTCTCAATTTCTCTATGCTTCCCCTGCCGTACCTAGCTGCTCTTCTGTTTCCTTCTCTCTAGTATATTTGTATTTATATTTTGTAAAAAGTCTTATATATGCAATACCATCCATATTCGTGTTTAACATGAGGTTTCACTGTTATACAGTCCCATGTTACATTTTTTAGCTTTCCTTCTAGTAATCTCTATGACCTTAGATAAAGGAAATTGATAAGATGATTTTGAACTGTAAAGGGTTTATTAAGGGTCAAGAACAGCTAAGACAATTTTGAAGAACAAAAGAGGAGGACTTATACTACAAGGTAGTAAAACTTACTATATTGGACCAATGGAACAAAATGGAAATTCCAGAAACAGACTGGTACATATATGGTCACCTGATTTATGCAATGGTGTCACTGCAATACTGTAACCGTTGGGGAATTTGATGTAATTATGAATTCCAAAAATATAATTGGATCATGCCTGTAATCTGATCTGTTAATCTGGGCATGATTGAATTATGATTAGGGCGTTAACTGGGCCATGTCAGTCAATAGGGCGTTGAGCCCCACCCCCTGGTGGGTGGGGAATTGAATATAAAAGGCAAGGCAAAGGACAGTTGTAACAGTCTTTGAGAAGCAGCTTTGATGTTGGAAAGAAGGCCCCAAGAGAAGAGAAGCGAACTGTTCGCCTACAGCTGACCTTGTTCGCCTACAGCTGACCTTGTGGAGGAAACAGGAGCTAAGCCGGGAGAGAAACGCAGCCCCGGGAAGAGAGGAACCCCAGAAGCCTGAACCCTGGCAAACGCCGGCAGCTGTCTTGCTCTAACACGTGACAATGGACTGTGGTGAGAGAAGAAACATAACGCTTTATGGCCTGGTATCTGTGGACTTCTACCCCAAATAAATACCCTTGTAAAGACCAACCCATTTTTGGTATTTCACATTAGCACCCCTTTGGCTGACTAATACAAATACAAAAAGTGATCTTTTCAAGAAATAGTGCAATAGTATTGAATAAACACAAAGAAAAACAATGCATCTCGATCCCTACCTTTCACACGATATTTTCAATACATATTGAGAATGATAAAAGTTATCAATAGCATCAAAACAGTATGAAAAATATGGAAAAAACACTTTAGAAGCTTTTACTTTAAAAACTAGGTTAAAGATTTGAATGACATGTCACAAAAGAGAATATTAATTTGACAACAATCATGTGAAAAAGTGGTCAATATCATCAGCCATAAGAGAAACAGAAATTAAAACAGCAATGAGATTCCAGTATATACTCATGAGAAAGGTGAAAAAGCAAAACAAAACGAAGTTTGGACAAAGAAGAGCAGCAACCGGAATTTTTGTATTCTGTTTATGGAAATGTCAATTAATTAGTACAGCTATCTGGCAAACTGTCAGTATTTATCAAAGCTGAAATATGTACACCCTATGATGCAGCAATTCTACTCCAAGGTATATATCCAAAAAAAAGAAGTACATATATTATCTAAAAGACATGTGCAATAATGCTCATAGCAGTAATATCCTAAGCCCAAACTGGAACTAGACCTAGTTTCCATCAATAGGTAATTAATTGAAGTGTCATGTCCATAAAAAAGTATTTTATATAGTAATAAAATAAAAAAAAAACCACTATATGGCTACATGCAAAATATAGATTAATCTCCCATATCTAACATTCATAGGAAGAAGCCAGATACAGGGAAGAATATCCTGTAAGAGTCCATTCATATAAATTTTACATATGTAAATTGTGATAACGGTCAGAATAGTGATGACTTTTGGGGAGGCATGTAATGACTGGGACAGGGCATGGGTACCTTTAAGCTACTAATAATCTATTTCTTGATATTTATCACGGTTTAAGGGTGTCCTTAATCTGTATAAGATAATCGAGTAGAACACTTGAGATTTGTGCACTTCACAATATGTATATTATACTTCAATAATCATATTTACAAAAAATTCAGTTATGGCTCAACAGCAAAGTGACAGATAGAACACTGACCCTTCTCTCAAAACTAGTTAATAGTCACTTATGAGATTTACTTTAATCCTCTGATATAACTACTTAAATGCCTATGGGTAGCTCCTATTGCCCCAGTCTGCCCTGTTTCCATATAGTCTGAGATTGCCCAAGGGCGAGCTTGAGTGTAGGACTTGGGGAGAGTGGAAAAATTTCAATGATGTTTTAAAGGAATAGTGGGATTGACTTTTGGTAGAGGGTGGAATAGTGAGCTATTTCTATGAGAAGTCTTACTTTATTCCCTGGGGGGCTTAGAAAGAGTTTCTCTGTCTTTCTGTCTCTCTGTCTCTGTCTCTGTTTCCCATTCTCTCTCTTTCTCTCCAATATCTATGCTAGAGAGTGTTAGTGCTTCAAAAATATATGTCCACTCTCCTGCTCCCTAATAGGGATTCTGCTACATACTGAAACTGACCTTGAGGTTTCACAAAATACAGAGTTCCCATGATAGTCTTCCTGATCCATTACCACCCAAAAATCATACTGTGTTTTTAGTTGACTGGAATAATTTTCCGAAAGGAATTTCTCTGTTAATTTCTCTTTTAATTACCTCGTCATTTAAAATGGCAAGTCATTTTGGAAATATGCAATATTGCTCCTTATTCCCATTGCTTTAATATCATAGAACTTGAGAAAGATGTCATGATGTTCAAATAAGGACTAAAATGACAGATCTTTAAATAGTTAGGGATGCATGGAAAATATAATGAAATGACATTATATTTTAGAATTCTATCTAATGACTACATTATAAGTGCAAAGGAAACTTTTGATACACTAACTCTTATTTCCAAAGTTGACCTTTAACAAATGACTGTCAATATCTGTCAGTCGATATTTAGAATTTTCAATTTAGAATTTTCTAGCTTTATATTTTAAAAGTATGACCTTATTTATTGTTTTGATACACACAAAGTTGAATAGAGAATGAGCCTCTATATTATTAAAAGATATTATAAATTTTATACTTACCATAGTAGAATAAATTGGAAGCTCCTTAAATGGGTTAACAAGCAAGAGGATATCCCCAATAAAAGTCTGTTGAAAAAAATGGATACAGATAGTTCAAAAATTGTATAAATAGCACCTTTAAAAGTAAAAAATGTGCAATCTAAAAATTTTTGTGAAAAATAAAGAATAAGTGAAAATAACGAAATATTTTACAAATTTTTAGGAGTTTGTTATTAAAAGAATAGAAAAATCAAATTCAAATGAATAAAACAAATAAGCTTTAATAAGCATAACAAGTAAAATGGTTTGATTCTAAGAATTTCTTATCTTAAAGGTGTTTTGTGAGAAACAGACTGAATAAAAAATATAGAATTAAAATGCATCACACACAAAAATGCATCACAAAATATACAAGAGGAAAAGACTTGGGTTAATTTGTTGTATGGTTCTACATGATAATAAGAAAATGCAGAATTGAAAAGTTAATAAAGGGTAAAAAAAAGCAAATAAAAATAACTTGTGAATAAAAAACGGCAAGAAATGAGATTCAAAATCACAAGGAACAGATGGAACAAAATGGAACTCAAATAATTAAAATGATAGATTTAAACCTATAAACACTAATATAAAAATATTAAATACTCAATTTAAAGGTGAAGATTGTCAACTGGATTAAAAAAAACTATTTGCTATTTTTTTTTTTAATTTAGATTTAAGGCTAAGACAATTCTAAGATATACAGATGAAACAAGATATAAATCCAAACAATAACAACAAAAAAGGTGTTATAGTAATATTCATATCATAGAAAACAGACTCATGGTAAGAAGCAGTGCCAGTGATAAGAAGGTACATTTCACAATGATAAAAGGATAAGTCAATCAAGAAAATGTAGCAGTTCTAAGTTTATGGCCAATTAAAATCTAGCATGAAATATATGAGACAAAAACTGGCAGTTAAGAGGAGAAAAAACACAAAGTCACAATGATAGGGTGCAGTTTTAACATGTTTGTATAGTAACTCAAGGAATAAACCAACAAAATTTTGAAACAAATAATTAAGTTATATAGAACACCATTACCAACACTATTTTAAATTGACTACGAAACAGTTTCAGCTAAATTTAAATGATTTAAGTCACTCAGAATATGTTCTCTGTTCATGGAAGAAACTAGATAGAAAGCAATAATGGATACCTGGAAAATCATCAACTATTTAGGAATTATTTAATACATTTGCAAGTAATCCATGAGTGAACAAAGGAATCACAATTTGAATAAGAATGTATTTTGAACGGAATGATAATAAAAGTACAACATATTAAGAATTTGTGGGATGCAACTAAAGGTGAACTTGGTATGAAAGTTATAGCCTAATATGCATATATTAGGAAAAAAGAAAGGATGATAATTGGTGTAAGTATCCATTTTAAGGACCCTAGTGAAATTACATTAAGTTACATTAAATTACATATAGATAAATAAGTGGACTGAAGAAAATAATAAATATAAGGGCAGAAATCAATGAAATAAAAAACAAAAGCCATAAAGTGCGCCTTTGAAAAATCAAATAAAATTGATAGTATTCTAAATGAGACTGATTGAGGAAACAACAGAGAATGCACAAATTACCAATATTAAAATCATGACATCATTACACATCCTGTAGATCTGAAAACAGACATAAGAGGATATTATGAATAATTTTTTTAGCCTCTATATTTGGACATGTAGATAAGGTAGACAACAATTCCTGAAAAATACATTATACCAAAACTTACACAAGATATAGAAAATCTAATCAATTCTTGCTCTATAAAAGAAATTGAATCTACATCAAAAAACTTTCCAAAAAAAGTTAGGTTTTACTGGGGAATTTTTCCAACATTGATGTATGAAATAAACAAGTGTTATGAAAATTATTTCAGAAAATAACAGAAGGAACACTTCTTATTTCATTTTAAGAAGCTTGCATAAACTTGAAAGAATGAAAAACTACAGACTGGTATCTCTTGTTTAAATATTTGCAAAAATCCTAAACAAAACATTGACAAGTCAAACCCAGCAACTTATATGAAAGGATATTTCAATATTCTTAAATAGATTTTACTCTAGAAATTCAAAGTGGATTTGTATTTGAAAGTCAGCAAATGCAATTTATAATAATTAAAAGGAAAAAGAAAAATCATATGATCATCTCTGTAAATGCAGAAAAATCATTTGATAATATTCAAATGATTTGATTTATAAATTATAGTAACTTGGAAACCATTAATACAATGGGACATAATTAATCTAATAAAAGGAACTACACCTATTGCAAACCTCCTGCAAAACAGTTGCTTGATGATAAAAAAATCAAAAGCTTTTCCCTGAGATCAGAAATGAGACAGGGATGCCTATTATTGCCACTTGCAGTAATCCTTTTTTACTGGCCTTTCTCCAGTGAAATAATGCAAGAAAAGAAAGCAAA
>JAQZBX010050035.1:0-19766 GCA_029593785.1 Cabassous unicinctus | reverse complement strand
AAAGCATTTATTGTCTGACTCTTTACAGAAAAAGGCTGCTGAGCCCTGATGTGGTATTACTATTCCCGAGGGCCTGGAATTGCTCCACTGGGTCTCCTGCAAGCAGCCACTGATGATGGAAGGAAGGGGCATGCAGGAGTCTGGGGGAGGTTTTAGTCATGTGTCCCTCTGGCATCCTTTGGGCAGAACTCAATCATGTGGATGCAGTTACCCGCAAAGGAGGACAGGAATACAGATGCCTAGGAGGGACAGGATCTGGTCAGTGAAAATGCAGGTGTTACAAGGCACACAAGGTTAGCTGCTGGGAGAATTAAATTGGCAGTTGTTAAACTGCTCGGGAAAGGGCCAGGGCACTTCAGATGGAGATTATCAGAGTGGCTTCATGGAAGAAGCCAAACTATGCAAAAGGGCGAGAAAGGCGGGCACGTGGTGAGTACAAAAGTGGGAAAGGTAGGGCTGACCCAGGGATGGAATTTACCCAGGAAAGAGGGCCTACAGGGGAGCTATGCTTGGAAAGAGATTGGGTTCAGATGGCCTTGGTTGTCAGGCCATAGCAGGCAATACATACAGAGGCCAGCTTTCAAAAATATTCAACCAAGGGTTTATTCTGATTGATTGATATTCCTTTTCCATGGCAGCATTGTTTACAAGTCTGGAAACTTGATCTTGAGCTTCTTCCTGGGTATGTATTGGGGTGAAGTCTACCCTCAGAAGACAGGTATATTAGCATCTGAAGAAGGGAAAAGGAATGATAAGATTCGACCCCTTCTTCCTTTTGAAGGAAATCAAACTTTAAATGATACACTTACAGGAGTGAATGATTGTACATATGCTCAGTTTAAAGAATAATAACAAAATGAGCACTCAGGCAACCACAGTCAGCGAAAGACAGCATCAGCAGAAGTTGTGACACCCCTGGGCCCCCTCGGTCATGTCTCCCCTTCTCCTCTTCCTCTCCCTGAGGAACAACAATCTGAATTTTATGTTAGCCATTTCTTGCTTTTCTTTATAGTTTTAGTCCCTATATATGGATTCCTAAAATACATATTGTTTAATTTTACCTGCTTTAGACCTTTGTATAGATGGAATCATATTACGTATATTCTTCTGTGACTTTTTTTGCTCAATACTGTGTTTTGTGTTTCACCAAGTTGTGTGCAGCTAGTAGTTACTCATTTACATAGTATTTTTTTGTAGGTTATCCATTTTACTCTTGATGATCATTCTTCTTTCTTTTTAAATCAGAGAAACTTTATCTCCCAAAGAAGACATTACAATGAATACTAAAAGCAAAACCAAACCAAACCAAAAGGAGAATCCCCAGGAAATCTAAGATGCTGGGTAAGGATGCACTGCTATTTGTACAGCATTTTAAAAGTCAAGCCTATCGCTCCTTGGAACACCTTGTTCCTATAGGAGTGTAGAGTTTGGCTTATCAGGTTCAGTTTCATTTGCTGTGACACTTATCTGGACTCTTTTTGGTGATTTGTTTTGTGTTTTCAAATTGCCGTTTTCTGCCTGTGATTGAAGGGCTCTAGTTACTTTAGAGCCCACCCCTCTCTCCTTGCCCTCACCCTGCCAATGAGAACATCCAGGGCACTTTGTACTAACAGGACTCAGGTTCCATTTCGGGGCATTTCGCACAGGGACGTCAAAGGAGAATTCCCTCCCATACCTCAGGCAGCTGACAACACTTGCCTTTTATAATCCAGTTGTTAAGAACATAATGGGGTCTGAGAATGATACTTCTATGTTAGACTTTTGTTCTTGAGTCTGCTAATAACTCAGTTTCTTCAATGAAATAAGCCATTGTCCCCTTCACATCTTGAGTCTAGCTGAGAGGACATTTCCCAGCTGCCCATGGTACATCTACTCACCCGTCCACCCAGGAAGGCTTGGAGAACCTGCCAGAGCCCCATGAGATCGTCCATGCTCACTCAACTGTTCAAGTCTCACTAAAAGAATTACCAATTAATTGATTAACTTATTAATTAATTATCTAGTTATACAGCTGGGCTCAGAGCACATATGACTGTAGAACCATGGAATTATAGCTAAATAAAAGTGTTTCCCTAGGGAGAGCCTTTGTATACAGCATGTAAATGGAGCTCGGCTCTAGTCAGTCCTTCAACACTCCATCATGGGCTGATGCTTAGCTTAAAAAGGAAAAGCAGAAAAACGAAACAGTGCTAGAATGACCGTCACATTTCTTCTCCCCTTTGTTGTTGTTTTGTTGACTGTTGGATTTGAGCCTAAAAACAAAAGTCATCCATGAGAGACATTAGCAGGTGCTGATAATGGTGAAGAGGAGAACGCTAGAATTCTGGCTTCTTTCTTTTCTAAATTTTAGATATTCTATCTTGATATTTCATATTAAAAGTGGCTTATTTGTAAGGCTAATGAAATCATTAAAAAATAAAAATCACTAAATATTAGACTTGTAGACTGACCTGGGTTTGATTGCATTCACTGAAGAAAATTTACAATTTAGGTAGCTCCCAATTTTTTTAACCTTATACCCTTTTTTGATCAGCATGAAAATCAATCACATTCTTGCTCCTTTATTCCTTATTCTTGTAGGAAAAAAAAACCACATTATTTTAACAAAAACAATTTTGCAGAAGAAACAACAGAAATCCATGGAGGTTTTGTGAAATTGTAATATCTCAAACCCAGTTTTTGTATCCCAGTCATGTGTTGCTTTCATATCCCACTCACTGAATAAAAATAGAGAGAGAGTAAGACAGAGAGGAGGAAGGCAGAAAGAAAGGGACAGAGAAAAAGAGAAAGAGAGAGAAAGGGAGAGAGGGACAGAAGGATAGGGGAGAGTAGAAGGGGGTACTATGAATGTTATTTAAGGAATCCTGGGTGTGCAAGAAAATTATCACACTAGCAGGGAAAAATCATTTTCTAATAAGCATAACTACTAATATCACCAAACTTGAAGCTATAACTGTAAGCATTTAACCTAAAAAATATTGAATTAGGAAAATGCATGACCTTTCCTTCACTGAAGTGGCTTGGTGTGATGAAAAGGAAAAAACCAAAACAAACAAGCAAGCAATCTGGTCTTCAAATCCAGAGCCTGGATTGGATTCTGGTTCTACTGCTGTAACGCAGTCACCTCAGGCATGGGCCCCATCCCGCAGGCCTTCTTTCCTCTTCTCTCTTCATATGGAAAACGGTGATTAGTGTACCCATCCACCCCGCCCCACCCCACAGAGTTTTTGAGGATCAGATGAGACCGTTTTGTGAAAAAGCCCTTTGGAAACTATAAAGCACCAAAATAGCGTATGGGATGGGGCCACAGGTAAGCTGCTGTGTTTTGGCTGGACTGTCAGAAAGTCAAATACAAAAGAAAATGGAAGAGCTAGGTTACATCATTTTTAGGAAAAAAGGCAGCTGATCCTCTTATCCACAGCCAGACCACCTTTGACATTTTTTGAGTGCTTCATGTGAGGCAAAAGCTTAAGCAATTTGTTTTAGCAATATGATAACAATAATCTACAAATTTTTTTCTTTTTAGACAAGTGATTCAAAGAGGTTTTGGGGAAAAGATGCCAGGCACTGAGGCCTGAGGCATGTACTAAGGGACCTTGACCCTTTGGGTCCCCATTATGAGCCCAGGAGATGGTTGTGAGACACAAAGCTGACGAGATGCTTGTGTCTGTTTCTGCCTGCCCTCTACTGAAGTGATGCCACACAAACTGCAGAGCTTGAGGGACTGCATTAGCTGAGGACCCGTGTCCGGGAACTCCTCCTGGGACAACCCTAGCTAGTGCCTCCTGTCAGAGCAGGCCGGCTGGCGGTGGTGGACAGACGTGAGCAGTACAAGGGCGGACAAGGGCTCAGAGCTGCTGACACACTGCACCTTGCTTGTGACAGCAGCTCAACTTCTGAGCGCCAGAAAGGAAATAACATTTGGAAACAGACATGACAAAATGCTTTTCCCCTCCACTGCTCAGCCTGTGGTACTGAACTTTGGACAGTTAAAAAGAACAATAAAAGACCCATTGTTCATTGGAGCAGCACGTGTTTTAGCGCATTTTGTAAAATACAGTCTTAGCCCAAAAGCTTTGTTTGTGTGAGGGTGTGTCAAGACCACACGTGGAAAATCTCCAGAACTCTTTCCGTTCTGTTCTGTGCTCCTCCCTTCTTTGTTTGGTTTTTCAGGGTTGTGATCCTAATATTCACTAATCCTAAAGATAAACTTTGTTGGAGACTTTAAAGTTTCAAGGACCAAAATGGCGGGAGAGGACTGGGCTCAGAATTCTTTGAGATAGAATGAAATGTCAGCCAAACGTCCATGAGGAGTGAAGTCATTCCTTCCTTCTTTGCTCAAATAATTTGACATGATTATTTGTCTGATACTATGTCAAAGACATTGTGACACTTTTTAAAATTCTTCAGTTCAGCAGATCAACTGGTGTGACCAACTTTGCCATTAAAATGTTAAAACTGATCACATCCTTAAGCCTCTTTCCCACACGCAGTCTTGTCCTACTTCTGCAGCTGAGGTGCGTGCTGACTGCTGTCCATCTGTGGTGGGCATATTTAGAAACACCAGCAGTGTTTCTGCTCCTCTCATTGAATCTTGACTCATAGAGTATTTTTTTGAATTCTAAAAGTTTACATTTTCTAAAAAAAAAAACACCAAAAAACCTCTTTTATTGCAGTATAATTGACATGCAATAAACTGCACATATGTAAATTGTACAATTTGGTAAGTTTTGATGTTTGCATACACCCATGAAACCATCACTATAATCAAAATAGTCAATATGTTCCTCACCCTCTGTAGCAATTTGATATTATTGATGTATTTCAAAAGGAAATATTGGATTATGTTTGTAAACTGGTCTTTTCCTCTCAGCATATCAGAGTGTATTGGATTCAGAGGTTTTACTTTTACTTGATTAAATAATGATTAAGGCTTTGATTGGGCCATGTCAGTAGGATGTTGAGTCCCCTTGGTGGACGGGGACTCACAGAGAAACTGCACTGGAGAGAAGAGAGGTTGGAGTCTTGATCTGGAGCCCTGGGAAGTAACCACACAGAGGAGCTTGGTTGTGAGGAAAGAGAGAAGACCCCGGGAAGAGAAACAAGCCATTTGCCTAATAGTCTACAGCTTGCCTTGTGGAGATAACAGAGCAGCTGAGCCTGGAGAGAGGCAAGCCGCAGGAAGAGAGGAACCCAGGAAGCCTGAACCCTGGCAGATGTCGGCAGCCATCTTGCTCCTACATGTGGCCATAGACTTTGGTGAGGGAAGTAACATATGCTTTATGGCCTGGTAACTGTAAGCTTCTACCCCAAATAAATACCCTTTATAAAAACCAACTGATTTCTGGTATTTTGCATCAGCACCCCTTTGGCTGACTAATACACCCTCAAAACTTTTATTGTGCCCCTTTGTAATCCCTTCTTTCTTGCCTCCCCAGATGTGGTGGTTTGATATTGTATTTACTTCAGAAAATCATGTTCTTAAAGCCAATCCATTACTGTGGGTATAAAGTCATTGTAAGTAGGATCTTTTGATTAGGCTATTTCAGTTAAGGTGTGTCCCAAGGTAGCTCTTAATCCTCTTACTGGAGTCCTTTTTAACAGAATGAAATTCAGAGAGAGAAAGTCATAGAAGCAAATGGCTGAAAGCAACAAAACCCAAAAGAGAAAGGACAGACCATCAGATGCCGCCACGTCTTGTCATGTGACAGAGGAGTCCAAGATCACCAGCAGCCAGTCTTAAAGGAGAAAGTATTACCTGATGATGCCTTTATTTGGACTTTTTTTTCTCAGCCTTGAAACTGTAAGCTTGTAAGCTAATAAATTCTCACTGTCAAAAGCCAACCCATTTTATGGTATCTGCTTGACACCGGTCAACCACTGATGTGCTTTCTCTTACTTTGGATCAGTTGCATTTTCTAGAGTTTTATATAAATGGATCTCTTTTGTGTCTGGCTTCTTTAACTCAGCATAATTATTTCAAGATTCATCTATATTGTTTTATGTTCATTCTAAAATCATTTATTCTTATAGATCAAATCCTTAATGAACAGCATTTGGTTTAAGTACAGGTCAATCTCAAGCCCTTAGATTCAGTGTGAGTGAGCATAATTCAGAGAAACAAAAATCTAAGTGATCAGAAGTGATATCCTGGGATTATTCTCTTGTAGCAGGTGGATTTAGGGAGAGCATCATTATATCACCCTCACCATTAAGGGAAGAAGCACAAGCTTCTTTGGAAAAGGCTGCCAAAGCCTGTACTCTGCATAAAGCAGAAACCTGGGTAGGCAGAGGCTTGGCTGGTGCAGCAGGGCTGGACTGCATCATCTCCAGAGGGTAACAAAGGAGGGGGTGGGACACCACTCACTGAATTTTAAGTGTGTCATATTCTGAGAGATGGAATGGCATCTTCTTGTATGAAGATGGGTCATTCTTGCTCTTACCATTTCCCAGCACCATCAACTGGTGTGGATTCAGCAGCCCCATACTTTTGCTCCTTCTCCTGTTGTTGCTCTAGCTGAGTTTGCTCTCACATGGTCCAGAGAAGTCAGAAGGACAGATTGTGTCACTGGATGCCTTAAATCTCCAATATGAGTCAGAGAAAGCAACATCATGTAGTGGGCATTTGATTGCATTTTAACCCAGATCTATCATTTATTAGCTGTGTGTCTATGGATAAATCAGATTCTCTCTCTGAGTCTCATTTCCTCAACTGCAAAATGGGGGAATTGGATTGTGTGATCTTGAAAGTCTCTTCATTCTATGAATCTAAGGTGGGATTGTAAAAGCCCAGGGGATTAGCAGGTATGGTCAGGGCAGGAACCATGGACACAGCTTGAATTAAATTCCCTTTTGTAACTGTGCTAAGCAGCACAGTATAGCCATCCATTTACCCCATCCACCCATATATTCATCCATCCATCCTCCCATCCATTCATCCATCCATCCATTCATCTATCCATCCATCCATCCATACATCCATCCCTCCATCCATCCTTCTACCCACCACCCATCCACCACCACCCATCGATCCATCCATCCACCCACTCACCCACCACCCATCCATCCTGCCACTTACCATCCATCCATCTATCCATCTACCGAATCACCCACCAGCCACCCATCCTTTCACTGAATAGTTACTAAACACTAATATGTGCTAGACATTGTGCTCAGCACTGGAGGTGACAAGATGGATATGATCCAGCTCCTGTCCTCAAGTTGCTCAGTTCACTGAGGGAAGAGAAACTTATATAGGACTAATGACAGCATATAGTAATTCTTTATAACAAGTATATTAACAGCAGAGATGGTGTTTGGCTAATATCTTGATTCCCAGACCTTGTACAGAGTGAGCGAGAGTAGTTTTTTATTGTTGTTGAAATAATTGAATATGAGGGCATTTAGGGCAAAGGCCATGTCTGGAAAGACCACATGACGATGCAGAATGGAGGTATTAAAAGGTTGGTCATGTGCACTGTCATTCACCCCTTTTCTTTGCATGGCTTACAGCCAGTTATGGTTCTTATACCTATTAATTATTGCAGCAAGACTTTAGGAAAAGGAAGAGGAAAGAGAAGAAGCTCTAAATTTCTACTTTCCATATAGCTGATAGGTAACCATTAATTTTCTGTTATTGGAAAAGGCCCAAGCCTCGAATTTCCTAAGCAAAGGAGACATTATCTAGAATTGGCCAAATTTTATTAACTTACACTTTCAAATATGAATGTAATTGATTTTCAAGTTTGAGGTTTAGCCTCCTGAAACAAGTATCTATTTTTGAGATTTAGGTCATAAATGCCTATATGTATTTACTTATTAGTATCTAGATTCTCCAGAGATGATTTTGAATCATTAAATATTTATTTTCAAAACACTTCTCCAGGGAAGTGGGTGTGGCTCAATCGATAGAGCTCCCGTTTACCACATGGGAGGCCCCGGGTTCGCTTCCCGGGGCCTCCTTGTGAGGGCAGACCGGCCCACGCAGCACGGTGGACTGATGCAGCAAGACCTCACAGCAGGAAGCGGGTGTGGCTCAATTGATAGAGCTCCCATTTACCATATGGGAAGCCCCGGGTTCGCTTCCCGGGGCCTCCTTGTGAGAGCAGGCCGGCCTGCGTGGCGCGGTGGGCTGATGCAGCAGGACCTCACAGCAAGGGGGAGATAAGCAGACACGGAAAAAACACACAGCAAATGGACACAGCAAACACAAGCAGCAAGGGGGGGGATAAATAAATAAATAAATCTTAAAAAAAAAAACGAAAAAAAACCACTTCTCCATTCTTCTCAATTCTATCAGAATCAATCACCTTTAAGTGAATTGATTAAAAGCAAAGAATAAACTGCTTATACTAACAAAGCAGCTTTGGATGTGATATCTATGTTTTGTTCTTAACTTGTGCAGCTTGTCAATTATTTTAAGTAAACCACATACAGATTTTAATAACTAAACCTTAAATGTTTGTTCAACAGACCTGGGTGAAGTTTGCTCCTATATTTGACTTCCCCGAAGCCAGAAAGCTCAGTCAATCTGCTGGCTGACCTCCCAGCCACCTACTTCCACCCCAGGAGGTGCCATCAGATCCCACCCAAAGGAGCCAGTCCGTCCCCTGAAACAATGAACGATTCTTACAAGACACAACTGGAGCTCTGTTGCTGTGGCGCAGGAAGGCCTGATAAGATCTCCCAGGCGCAGCATTCCTTTGTGTCAGCAGACGCAAGTGGGATGTCCCTTTTGCAGCATGCGCAGAGCAAGAGGAAGCAGCCTTGAAACACAATGTTCATTGAACTCGGCTTTCATCTGCGGAATCCCAGGGAGGGTCCTGCTTCTCGGTGTGTGTTCTATCTGCAACTGAGCTCTCCTGATGCATTTCCGTTGTTTGTTCTGGGGGGAAGGCAGCACCTTTCTGTGGCTCGCCCTTGTGCTAGGTAAAGGGCATCACATTGTGCTAAGACAAGTTTTATGTGTCAGTGTGTCTCCAGTGAGTCTGGGGCCAAGAAGGAACTTTAAAAATAAAATGAAACTCAGTCAAGTCCTCCACCATCCTGGTTCACTGATGGAGGGCTAGTTATGCTAGCAGAGGAACACAAGGCCACCCTGGTGACCTGTGGGCATGTACTTGCTCGATGACTTTAGGAGCAGGAAGACTTCACTGCTTTAGCTTCTGCTTTGGACATGAAGCCACAGACCACAGATGGTGATATTGAATGGTGGGGCTGGGTGCTGTGGACCCACAAGACCTGCCCAGAAGCAGGTTAGTCTCCACGGTACATGGTTGGGGCAATTCTGACTCTTAAAGATCAAAACTAGGGAAGGGGATGTAATCCACCTTATCAGATCAGAGGTGACAACTCTTGCCATCCACTGTCCTTGTTTTATAATGTAGCAAATCCATCTTCTTTCCAGGGAAAACCATTCCGAATCCAATAAAGATTCTCTCTGAAAATAAAGATGTCTAAATCAGTACTTGGAGAAACAAAAGTCAATGCCATTTGGCTCTACCTTTTCTTTTCACTGGACACCTCCTCCTGTCCATCACTGTCTTTCCTTCTCTGCTCTACCCCACCTGAGCTAACCAGCCTATAATATGGAGGAAGACAAACAATTAACTCTCAGCATGGATAGGAGAGTAAACATGATAATTTTTCATTTGCATGGTGCTTTTAACTCTCTACATATATTTTTTTCCTTTGACCTCAAAGTAAGTGCCTGTTTTTAGTGATAGAGAAAGTCAGTAGAAAGAGGAAACAAGGTTAGGACCCCTGGCCTCATAAAGAGCAGATCATGGAGGAAATACCTAGGTTTTGGGTTCTTGACCAAGGTCCTGTTCATCAGGCAGGGTCCACAAAGTATGTGGGCAAGTGACCAGTCTCCAAGCAGACCATAAAGTTGGTGCTCACCATCACTGGAAGGCTAACATCCTACATGTATCTGTGTTGATGTGAGGGCAAATGTCACAGATCTACAAGGAGATGATGATACTGAAAAACTTGAAAAACCTGGAAGTTGCGGCTTGGACCCAGTGTATTTATTCTCATCTAAAAGGAACAGACGTCAATCTTGTAGCTGACGCAGGACACTGACGAAAATGACAATCCATGCTGTTCATGTTCCCAAGAATAAAATGAATCATAGAAGTACCAGGAAATCAAAACTCTAGCTAAACTGCTCTCCAAGTGGCTTATCTTTAGCGGAGCTAATAACAGAACTCTTGAATATCTGGGAATTTTGTGGCATCTTCTTTGGTATATTGTTGGGAAAGGATTGCCCAAACCTATATCTAACAAAGGTTTCTGATAACCTTTCCTCTACTTCTGACTTGATTGCAATAGACTGCTGGAGAAGAGAATTTATATTAGTGATTGACTTTCAGTAAAAAGGATATGTGAAACTATTTCTTCCTCATCATTCCCTTGTCTCAACCTTGGTTCAAAGAAGAAAATGAAATAAAATGATAAAGGGGACATTTATTGAATTGAGTGGGACATTCTGCGAGTCTTCCCAATTCTAAGATTACATGACTTTAAAATTTCTAGGAGGATAATGCTAGTGTATAGCTTACATACATATGCTGGTGTTCTCTGGCCTGAGACCCCATAAATCATGCCCAGAAAAGGTATCACATATTACACTGGCACATATCTAATTCAGGCAAAAATCTTTCTAAATACCTGCTGTGTGCCTAGGGCTATATCATTTGCAGCAAATAAAAGATACATCTTTACCCTCAGGTAGATCACAATGTGGGCTGAAGACAATCCCATAAACAGATCCTTTCAGTATAATAGGGAATGCATTGAGACAGAGTGATACCCAAGGTAGCATGGACCACAGAACTATGACCCTAGCCCACCTGGTAAGGGAGCAGGAAGGGTGTCCAATGGAGGTAATGCCTGATGTGATACATCAAACTTGAAAAGGAAGTATCTAGGGGCAGGAGACAGGGAAGGAGATTCTGGGCAGGACTAAGACAAGAAAAGGTGACAGAGCCTAAAATACAAGGCAGCCTCAAGGAGCTACAGGTAGAACATTAAGAGCAACATAGAAATGAGGCAGGGTATATGTCATGGGTTGATTTGTGTCCCCCCAAAATATGTTGAAGTCCTAAGCCTGAGTAAATCAGAATGTGACTTTATTTGGAAATAGGGTCACTGTCAATGGAATTAGTTATGTTGAGGTCATACTAGAATTGGGTGGGCTTTTAATTTAATATGACTTGACTCCTTAAAAGAAAAGAGAAATTTCAACTCAGGGACACATAGACCAAAAGGATAAGAAGGTCATGTGAAGACAGAGGTAAAGATTGGAGTGATGAATCTATAAACCAAGGAACATCAAGGTTTGCTGGGAAATCACCAGAAGCTAGAAGAGGCAAGGAAGTATTCTTCCTTACAGGTTTCAGAGGGAGCCTGGTCCTGCCAACACCTTGATTTTTGGCTTCCAGCCTCCATAACTATAAAAGAATAGATTACTGTCATTTTAAGTCACCTAGTTTATGGTACTTTGTTGCAGCCACCCTAGGAAACTAAGACAACATGTATGCAGGGGCCAGGCATGAAGACCTTCCTGACTTTTATTTTTTTTGAAGCATCTGTTAATATATAGATCAAAGAAGTTGGAACAGGATTTGGGTCTCAGCACTTTCTGATACTAAGAGTAAAGGAATTATACAGTGTGAGGTTGGGGATCAAAGAAATTGCAACAGCATGCTGATGTTGAGCTAAGATGGAAAGATTTACTTAAGTTGATAAAAGACAACTAGAGTTGAAGACAGATCAAATATTACTGACACCCTGGCAGGTCGGTTATGCCCTCTTAGGAGAACTTTAAAAAGCATTAACAATATGGCTCTGTTTTTGTTGTTTTTCTTAGATGTGACCAATGGGGCATCTACAAAGGTCCGTGTTCTAACTGCAATTCTGTGCACCTAAGAAAAAATGAGAAAGAAACCAGAACACAAGGAAAAAGGGAAAGCAAGGGAATCAAACTCGGCAGGATATGTGTAATATATATTTAGTGACCTCAAATTATGAGATTAAAAATGGAATGAAAAGGGAAAGGATTTGATGGCAGATGGCTGCGTACAAGCACTTGAACTTACTCTATAGGAAGTAACTCTAGCAAAGATGACTCAAGTTAACAAAAGAGCACTATGTATTTAGAAAACCAGAAATGAGAAATGTTGAGATCAATCTTTGATTAAAAAACTGATAGAAATGACAGTTATTAAAATAATTTCAAAAAAGTCAAGAAAGACCTTCATTAGAATAATATAGGAGAGTGCACAGGGCCCGAGGTGTTCCTCAGTGCCTCCCCTTCCCTCCATTCTTCCCAAACTTCACCTCCTAGAGACTTCACAAGGTCAAGAAGTAAAAGGCTCTGAAGCAACCAGGGCCCACTGCATAATTTTCAGGGCCCAGTACAGAATGAAAATATAGAAACCCATGTTCAAAAGGAAGAAAAAACATGCTGTGGAAGGTACTAAAATTTAAGCTGCCTTCCTTTCTTCCACAACCTCTCTCTTGATTTTTCATGGTGTGTTTTATTTGCTATTTAATGTTATTCTAAATAGAGAAAAAAATTAAATTTAAATTATTAGTATGAATTTTTACTATTCGTCTTTATATTGTGCAATGTCAGTGTTAAATGCAAATATAAAAGCATTTAACTCCTGTGCAGAATCGTGAAAATTACACAATTCGTATTTGTAGCTCATACATGTATATGCATTTCATTCTTGCTGGTACAGTTGGAAGCACTGCACAGAACAAATTCACCTGTTGTCACTTCACTTCTCAATACACACTAATTCTACCAACATTCTCTACCTTGGGCTTACTGATGGCCGAGGAAGGGCTGAAAGGAAAGGACCTATGGGTTGCCCCATCTTCCCCTTTCTTTTATTTCATTATTTCTTTCATATGTGGTTAGCTAATGCAGAGCAGTAACAGGAGTGAAAAGGACATGATAGAATTGTTTAGTTGCTCATGTTCCTTTGAACTCAACTGCCTTCTGTCTACACTCAAAGCAAGTTCTCACTGGAAAGGAGAGCTTGACCTCTAGGGGTTGTCAGACTCCTCCCTGCACCCCACTTACTCGGTTATGGACCTAACACACTTACTTTGTACTCGCTTTGAGTCTCAGTGAACTCCCACATGCTGTGGGACCACTGGACCTCTTCCCATGGGCTATCGCAAATGCAGTCATGCATGATATGCATATCTCCTCTGTTTATGCACAGCTTTATTGTCCCATCGGACATCACTTACAAAACACTACATCAAAGATGAAATCATCAAACCAGGCATGAGGCCCTTCTGAGCACTAGGCTCTGCCTGACTGCCCAGGTCACACGCCTAGAGAACTGGCCCTGGGAACAATGGACAGATACTCCTAACTCTCTCTTGAATATTCTTTGGTGAAACTACTTCTTCCCAATAATTATTAATTATTTTGACCACAGAGCTATTTCAGAAAACTTTTTGGGACCACAAAAGTCTCTAGCAGCTCAATTTATAACCCAGCCTCATAGAAACTAGGAAGTAAGACAAACCAATCACAGGGAAACACATCTGAAGAGATGATTAAGCTGCCTGAGCCAGACTTTTTATTAAATTAGATATGAAGATTGAAATAACTTGAGCTGAAGTCTTGATGACTAATGCCAATTTTAACTTCACTCACTCAAGATCCTACAACAAAGACCCATTTCAATTTTTAGCCCATTGTCTACTTTTAGTGTTGAGTAGGAGAAAAAAGGGCTCCCTTGCTAGCTGGGAAATAAGATGGAACTGTGCAGGTGGGAGGGAGGGGTAGCTAAATGTTGTCCTTGGAGTCTTAAATATGTGGTATTGGACCTCAGACTCCACAGGTCTTTCCTAGAAGTATGTGGGGATGGTTTCTTTTGCCTCCTTTGAGTTACAGAACACTATCTTAGGATGTAGAAATTTCCAGTGATGATATCAATATCTTATACAGTATTCTTGTATAAGTCCCTTCTATGACTTTGTAAATATTAAACTAGAATGTCCTGAGGAAAAAGGGTTAATATTGAAGTACCCAGCATAAGGCAGGCTGGATACATTTCCTTAACAGAAAAAATGAGAAGGCATTCATCCAGGAACTCATAAAAGACACTGCAGGGAATGGTGATTGGCACTTTCAGCCTCTGCATCTGGAGAGTTATTTAGAGCCAAATTTTGATAATCAGTGGTACAGGAATAAAAGGAAAGAATAGATTATTGAAAACCATGCATCGTTCACAATCTTTGTTTTAAATATAGTTTTTAACTGTCACTTTTCTATCAAAACTTCAACTGGACTTATTAACAAAGAGCCCATTTTCAACTTAGTGTTTTATTTCTTTTTACGTCATCTGCTGACCCTCAATAATAAACGTCAAAGACTGGGCTACAGCATTGTTGAGTAGACATAAACAAGCAAAGGATAATAAACAAATGAACTATTGCTATGAAAAAATGACTGATTTTGATCCTACATGACTATATCATACAACTAAGGGATGTCATCAAGAACAAAATTTGAGAACTGAGACTAATTTGAAGAATTCTTCTATCACTTACCACATATCTTTCAAATTCCAAGTCATACTTTTTAAAAACAGAAAATAGGTATAGAAATGCAAGTTAGCTCAATACTAGCAAAGAGTAATTGACTAGAAAATGACTGAGTCTTCCATGTTTTGATTTTTCTAAATTCTGACATGTAGCCAAAAGGACAAGTCTCAGTGATTCTAGAAGAGAAGTTCATGAAAGATCTATTTTATCAAGTCAGCCCTTAAGATACAGCTTCATAAAATGGACCATCTGTTTTTGGACTTAATTTGATAAAAGCTTTGGGAGCTCACCTGAGTGGCAGAAACTCTCACTGGGATGTAACATTGCCTTTATATTCAAATTGACCTCAACAATACCACAAGTTTATCTGATGCCTTAGACCTAAAGGATTTATGTTTAGGTTCCACAACCTGTTAGAATTAGAGCAGGTTACTCTTCTGTGAACTCTAATCTGTTGCTTCAAGTCTGAAATCTGTCCACTCAGCCCATGTTCTAGGATGTGTATTGAATTATCTCAAACTTCTCACTCCTTCCAAGGAATCACTTAACCAAAGCGTGGATATTGCATTCATTTCTTTTCCAGTTAGAGGGGATTTGTAATGATATTTGCTTATCTCTCTGTTTATTGTAACATTCACTGAGTGCCTACTATATGCCATACTCTCTCCTAAGCACTATTCATAGAGGAATTTACTCATTTATTATTGACCCAAAACCCATGAATCAAATTCTATAATTAAACTCATTTGAATGTCATCAGAAAACAGAGACCTAGAGAATACATGCACCTTGCTTAAGAACACTCATCTATTGAATAGTGGACATGGGGCATGACCCCAAGCTTTCTCACATTGGAGTCTGAGCTCTGACCCATTGTTTTATATTGCACTCTACTTAATTGCACTAGTAGATGTTGTATTAATAACATCAAGCTAGGAATAATGCATCTTCAACAAACAGATTACAGAATTGTATAAGCATCTTTAAGTGACTCCTACTCTAAATTGATATAGGATGCCATTAAAGAAGATGGAAAAATCACTAATAAGAGAGAGAAGGAAAACAAAACATTAGTTCTGAACAATGACAAGCCCTTGTTTAGAAAATTTGAAATGCAGGTGCTGAAGTGAACTGAGGAAGAAGAAAGAGAAGAGGGTATGGTCCTCAACAAAACCTGGCACCCTACTGCATAGGTGCTTGAGCTGACACCAGTAACATTTGTAGTAATACATTGTTTGGTGGTTGCTGCAATTACTTCCTTGCTATCACATCTGAGGGTGGATCACCAATATAAAATCACCTTCTTTGCGACAGTAAAAAAATCAGCTTTACTTTTTACTTCTTTTTCCCCATTCCTTCTTTTGGTGGTTTGAAGCTGTATGTTCCCCAGAAAAACATGTCCTTAAACTTAATCCATTCCTGTAGGTGTGAACCCATCTCAAGGAGGCCCTTTTGATGAGGCTTCTTCATTTAAGGTGTGACCCACTTCGATCAGGGTGTGTCTTAATCCTAGTACTGGAGTTCTAATAAGTGGAATGAGATTCAGACAGAAGGCGCGGAAGCCACAGAAGCAAGAATCTGAAATCAACAATACCCTGAAGAGAAGGAAGAGACCAGAAGACACTGCCATATGCCTTGTCGCATAACAGAGGAGCCAGGATCGCCCCAGAGCCCTGGTGTTTGGGAAGAAACTGTCACCTTGATGATGTTTTGATTGAGCATTTCCCAGCCTCAAAACCATGAACAAATAAATTCCCATTGTTTTACTTGACCCACTTCATGGTATATGCTTTGAACAGCCTAATAAACTAAGGCATTTCTCAACCCCTCCTTCTGTTCCTAGTCTGCCAGAATGAGATGAACCTCTAATCTGGCCCACTGATAACAGCTGACATACCACTTAGTGAAAGTAGTTGAGTCCAGTCTATAAATCCACAAGCTTCCTGTTAGCTCCCTCATCATCATGATATCGACTAAGTTCTCATCAAGACTCTTGTCAAAAGCATAGGGTCACTATTCATCATCAGGACAGAAATAAATGGCACTGTTATTTCTGGGATTGTTCTCATGATAACAAAAATTTTTAAGTGTTTAGGATCGAGGACTTTCTCTGGAATGATATTTTCTATTCAAACCAGAGAACAAAAGGAAGACACAGTTTTGATGAGATTTACAAAACTTGAAGCATAATATTTAGTATGAGAACCTCTTGAAAGACTTCATTTTGACTTGAGGAATGATAATAGAACAAGGCTAATTCCTGATATCTTTATTTAGAAGATATTTTGACTATTGTTCCCTATGTACACAATGGGTAAAATCCCTCTTCTTCTAGGCTGCTGGTTTGGGAAACAAGCTGTAAAGTGGATGATTTCAGTACATTCTCCCACTCAAAAACTGTGTTGAAACAGAAATAGAGGGATTTGGGGGTGAAAGGCCTGCATTCATGTAGCAAGATTCCATTTTCACCCTTGAATTTACTTTTGACCACATGAGCTCTTTTTGAAATCATAATTCATGTTTACGGCAAATCCTTAGGTCCTGAAATGTTTTCAGTAAAAGGAAATAAGGAAATGAGCATCTGAAAGAAGTGAGTCAGCATCCAGATGAAAGTCTGAATTTGCATTAGATGCTGCTTAGAACTAGAATATACCATATACCTCCATGGTCAGAGGGATTGAGTCTGAATTATTCAAAAGTACTTGAATATTGGACAGTTTTCAACACTACTTAAAGCAATGTTGTCATGTTAAATGTGGCAGTAACTTCCCTTCAATTTGTCCCAACCTCAGCATCTGCTGCTACTTATTTTATTTTTATATCTCCCATGCCATTAAATGATGGTGCTTAATAAAGTCCATTTTCATTGTAGCTGACAATATCTTATGAACACAGAGTTTAATGAAATGGCGCTGCAGTAAGAGTTTTGGAATTGCTTCACATTTCTTTTCCTTTCCATAACTTGCCTTGGAGAGCCTTTTGATATAATTTAGAACATTGAATTCATTTTCATTCATTGCGCCAGAGTGAGTGAACAAATAACATTACAGTTCTGAATAATAACGAAGCAGCCCATTTAAAATATCTTACTTCATTCACTTTTAAAGTAAGTTGAACTTGATTATACCAAATTATTTGCCTCAATATTTTTTTGAGTTTTACTCAGAAATATATTTCACACCTTCGTTTTCATCCCTTCTACATTACACCAAAGATTTCCTATTTTCAGGATAAAATTTTCAGTGAGGTAAAATAATGGTTGAAGGGTTGTGGCCAACAGAAAGATCATTGTTTTCCTAGGACTTTCCCATTTATGACTTAAAAATCATTTACTGGATTTTGAAGTGTATTTTCCATGTGCATTAAAAGTATTTATGGAAAAATAACTTTTATGGGGAAGGGAGAAAAATCTGCTCAAGTACTGCTCCATCATCCCTACACAGGATAGATCAGGAAAAAAAAAAAGCACTCATTACTTTTCTGGCAAAAATCAAGGAAATTAAGAGAAACTAATAGAGAATATATCTGTTTTTAAAAAAGAAAGAAGAGGCAGGGTTTGGAGACATTAAGGATTACTTCCTGTGCAGAAGTCAGCTGCGTGCATACAATAGCTAGCTCCTGGAGCCAGACCAAGGTCATGGGTTTCAATTGTGATTTCTAACTTATGGAAAATTCTGGCACATTTATATCTGTGAGTCCAGCTACATACAAACCCACCAATTTCTTAGGAAAATCAGTGCCCTTTTTCCCATACCTTTTTTTAAACTAAGAAATAACATAACTGGAGGAATTCTAAAATCGAAAAAAAGCACACTCCACTCCCAATTCTTTCCTCCTATATTAAACCAATGAGTTCCTTTGGACATCAAAATAGAAAATCACCATGAGCATAATAAAATTTAATAAGATGTGTGAGTATGTAAAAATGAATTTGACTTTTGGGATCAGTTCTTTCTAAGACTTTGTCTAATGTCCACCAACTGAGGGGTTTAATCCCACAGTCTTAAGGTCAAATGCTAGCAAGTGTCCTTAGATTTCAAGGCATTTAAAATTAATTATATTTACATAATTTATATATGTTTTTGATGAGAAAGTAAATTGGTGCAAATGTTTTTCAGCAGGCAATTTGGCGATATTTATCAAGATTTAAAATGCCCTGCTAGGAGACTTCCAGTTTTCACTCCAACATGTAAAGTCCTTGAAAGCTGTAACTCACAGCAAGTAAAACATTGACAAAATGAAAATCAATGAAAAGTCAAAGATGCTTCTTGGACCCATCAGTAAATTAAGGTCAAAGGGCCAATATACACTTCCAAATCTGGAGAGACAGGTAAATGTGAGAGTCACATTTGAGATTTGCTTACCAGGAGCAGATCCCTCTACAACCATAAACTGGTGAGAGCACTTAAATAGAAAATTTGATGACTTTCTGGAGGCTGACTGTGACTAGCTTGAAAGTGAGAAACTCCTGAGGACCTCAGTCTTAGCGCTGCAAGACACAAATTCTCTCTAAGTAGGAGTACTTAGGGAAGCCAAAAGTAAAGAGGGGAGGCACAAACAAGGATACCAGAGGAATATGAAATCTCTTTCACTTACAGCTACTGCAAACATTAAAGAAGCCCAACTCCTAGCAGAGTAGCATAAAACCTCATACTAGAGGCCTATTTACCTCAGATCCTATTAGCTGATAAAATGTGCGTAGCTTTCAACCAAAAAATTACAAGGCATGCCAAATTCAAGAAAAATCACAGTCTGGGGAGAAAGCAAGATCAGAATCAGATTCATTATGACACAAGTTTTAGACAGGGAATTTAAAGTAACTATGATTAATATATAAGAGCTCTAACAGAAAAAGTAAGCAGCATGCAAGAACAGATGGTTGAAGATACATGGAAATTCTAAGAAAGGCTAAAAAGGAAATGCTAGTAATCAAAAACACTGTAACAGAAATGAAGAATGCCTTTGAGAGGCTTATCAGTAGACTGGACACAGCTGAGAAAGGAATCAGAGTGCTCATAGATAGGCCAAAAGAAACCTCCCAAACCAAAATGCAAAGAGCCAACAGAATGAAAAAAAACCAAGCATAGAACGTTGAAGAACTATGGGACAATTTCAGAAGGTATAGCAGAAAGAGAAGAAAGAGAAAAAGGAGCAGAACAAACAGTTGAAGTAGTAATGGCAAAAAAAAA
>JAQZBX010050034.1:0-19768 GCA_029593785.1 Cabassous unicinctus | reverse complement strand
AATCATTTTAGGAAATCTCTGTGCAATTATTAGAAATCCACTTAGTTACCTGAAGAGAGATTTCAGAAGCAACAAATGACAAAGGATGCAGGCTTTACAGCATTAATCCAGGAATGTCATTAAACAAAGAAATAGCAACAAAACAAAAACAACCAAACTTGGGGTGCAGAGGGATCTGCTTTCAAAAGTTGCCACAATATATTATTTAAAACATCCAATTATCAACAAAAAACTTATGAGACACAAAGGAAAAGGCAATTATGGCCAATATACAGGGGCAAATAAAGCAGCTAGGAGAAATTGCCCCTGAAAAAACCCAGACCTTGGGCTTACTAGATGAAGACTTTAAATCATCTGTTATGAATATTTTCAAATGAATAAGGAAACTCTTTTCTAAAGAATTAGATGGGAGTATGACAATAATATCTCACCAAATATATAATATCAATAAAAAGATATAAATTATATAAAAGAACAAAATAAATTTTATTTAGTTGAAAACTATAAAAACTGAAATGGAAAATTCACTAGAGGGGCTAAACAGCAGTTTTAAGCTGGCAGAAGAAATAATAAGCAAACTTGATGTAGGTCAATTGGGATTATGCAATATGAGATATTTTTCTTTCTTTGGGAAAGTAAAAAAAGATTGAATAAAAATCCATGGTGGATAGATAGTCCTTTCAACAAATGTGATGGGACTACTGATTGGTTACATGCAGAGAATAAATTTGAAATATCTCACACCATTTACAAAAATTAACTCAAAATGGATCATGGACTGAAATGTATGCACTCAAATTATGAAAACTTAGATGTAAATTTTTGTGACTTTAAATTAGGCAATGGTTTCTTAGATATGACACCAAAGCATAAGCAACAAAAGAAAAAAAAAAGAAACAAATTGGATTTCATCAAATCTAAAACTTTTGTGCATCAGAGGACACAATCAGGGAAGAGCAAAGACAACCCATAGAATGGCAGAAAGTATTTGCAAATCACAAATCTGATAAAGGACAAGTATCTATAGCATTAAAGAACTCTTAAAACTTGATGATAAACAGAAAAATAATTCAATTTTAAAATGGGCAAAGGATTTGAAGAGATATTTTTTCAAAGAATTTATACAAATAAGCAATAAGCACCTGAAAGATTCTCAACATCATTAGTCATTAAGTAAATGTAAATCAAAATCACAATGAAATTTACTTCAAATTCACTAGAATGGCTAAAATATTAAAGATAGACAACACTAATGATTGGCAAGGATGTAGATAAACTGGAATCCTCATATATTGCTGGTGGGATTGTAACATGATGCAGCCATTTCAGAAAAAAATTTGGCAATACCTCAAAATAAAAGGCATAGAATTGTCAAATGACACAAAAATTCCACTCCTAGGTATATACTCAAAAGTATTAAACACAAGTATACAGAAAAACTTTTACACACATATTCATAGCAACACTATTCATAGTAGCCAAAAAGTAGAAATAACCCAAATGTCTATAAACTGATGGATGGATAAACAAAATTTGATATATCAGTAAAATGGAATATTACTTGAGAATAAGAAGGAATGAAGTGCTGACATATGCTATACCATGGATAAACTTTGAAAACATTATGCTAAATGAAAGAAGCCAGTATCTAAAGGCCATATGGTGCATGATTCCATCATATTAATATTCAGAACTGGCAAATATGTAGAAAGAGAAAGATTAGTGGTCACTAGGGCCTGGGAAGAGGCAGGGTGATATACAGTGACTGTTAATGGTTACAGTGTTTCTTTTAAAGGTGATGAAAAATATTATAAATTTTCATAGTGGTGATGGTTGCATGACTGTGAAAATACTAAAAATCAAAGGAATTATACACTTTAAAAGGGTAAATTTTATGGTATATGAATTATATTTCAATAAAGCTGTTAGTAAAATATATACCAACTGAAAAGTACTATCCGACTGTAAATGGAGACATTTTGTTAATTATAAGGAAAAGGTAACCTATAGCAATGAGCAGTCTAAATATGAGAGGCTCATGTTGGAGCCAAGCTGAACTCTTGGGACCAGCCTGTTAAAAGTTAGTATCCAAGTTTGAGCAGCATCACCATGAATGGAGTTAGAACTCCACGCTCTCACCCAGGGTCATAGCTATCTCTGGGCCATTTACTCTGGGGCATTGAAAAGCACCATCTGTGTATTGTAGGTGTCTGGAGAAATGCATGGGGTATGGGCACAACATATACATTGTTTTTGAAATCAGGGAACCGAGAGAGAGCCTTTCTGTAGTTGGGCCCAGCAATTTCTAGGCAGAAGCAACTATGAGATTATTATGGATTTCTAAGATAATTAGGGGTAGGGGCTGAGAGGGATTGTGAGGTTTTGAAGGATAATCAACCTCATTGGAGACAAAACAGAGAATGCTATTACAAAGATAAATAAATTAAAAAAATAATAAACACTTAAGAAGTGTTTGAAAGAGATATTTTAAAATTAACTTTGTATTAGTATAGCAAACAAAAAATAAGAACTAATGGTATTATTCAAAACAAACATATTTCAAAACAAGATGAAGAAAATTAAACTTAGAGACTTTAGTAAGAAAAATTATAATTTAAAAAATAAAAGACATTTAAAATGGGTTGATTATCATACCAGGCACAATAGAGTACATAATTGACTAGTATATTGAATGACGAACTATACACTCTCACTTGAAAAACTACATTCATTGTATTCAAGGAAGAATAAAATTGATCCTGTAAGGAAGGATAGAACAGCAAAGGAAGAGTAATCAAAGATATCATGAAATCATACCGCTAAATCTCATAAATATTAATTCATATTGGAAATTCTCAAAAGGGGCAGTCCCATTCCCTTAGATGGCATTTGGAAAAACCTTTTTTGAGTTAAGATGATAAAGGTTTGTTACTAGCATTTTGTACATGCAATGCATGGGACACTTTTGAACAATGAAGAATTGTCCTATCCCAAATGGTTGTAATGTTGTGGTTGAGAAACACTGCTGTAAGTAATAATAATTACAATAAACACAAAAACAGCAATTTAGCTTGTTAATGTGAAATGGAAATAAATTTCAATTCACAATAATAGGGAAGAAGGGAGAGAGAGAGTTTTGGGCATTTCTGTCTGCGACGAATATACCACAATGCAGAAGGCCATATAATCTCTTCTTATACAATTGAAAATCTGAATTCTATTTTTCCAGTTAAGCTAAGCACGGACGTAGAAAACCAAATAGGAAAGAAAACTGGAACACTAACCAATATTGCTAGACCACAGGGGACATTTGATGAAGAAGAAAAAAGAAACAGTTATATAATAGACATTCGTAGTAAATAGATAAATATAAGTATGATGGATTCTGGGTGCTGGTAATATGCTATTTTCTTCTTTATATTCCTCTATAAATTTTAATATATCCAAAGGTAAGGTGTAAACAGAGACTTAAATAAATAAATATTAAAACTAATGAGGAGTCTTGGGACGGAATAATTATCCCCAAAATAATACATTTATAACTTCAAAAAGTGGTTATAAATGGGAATGGGCAAAAATATATAGTAATATTTAACATGAAAAAGATAGGATGTACATAACATAAGAACATAAAATAAGGACACAAAATAAAGACATAAAATAAGAACTACATGCATGTGAGAAACTCTTCATTTCTAAATGAGGAAAATTAACACTTGCAAAATGCTAACCCTTCCCAAATCTATTTTAAATTCAATGCAATTTTATTCAGAATTCCAAAAGTATTTCAGGGACAGTTAGATAATATAACTGTAAAGTTTCTATCTACTCAGTGTCTCTAGGTTTTTATATGAACTCCTCCTCCATTTTATAATAATTGTGCCTGATGTGTTTACTTAAGAGAAATTGATCAGGCCTGCCAACACCAGCAGGACTTTTATAACCCAGAACCAGTCATTCACATGATTCCATCCTTCTGGCCACAGTGATTGATTCACCTGACAGAAACCAGCCTATATGTAGGGTAATGCTTAATGGACAATGTAAGTGCATATTTCTATGTTATAGATAGCGAATGAAGCTAATGCCTGGAAAGGGGGAAAAAGAAAAATCAATCAAATTTGCATGGTATATAGATCTTCTTCTAATACTCATCTTAGTTTAATTAAAGTTTTAGTTTGACATTATTTATTTTTAAAATTTTGTAGCAGTTTGGCATTATTTATGAATTCCAAAAATAGATATTGGATTTTGTTTGTGAACTGGTCATTTTCTTTGGGCATATTAGATTATATTGGATTCAGAGGTTTCACTTTTGCTTGATTAAATAATGATTAAGGATTTGATTGGGCCACATCAGTGGGACATTGAGTCCCCACCTTCTTGGTGGGCAGGGACTCACAGAGAAACCTCACCACAGACTAGGGAGTTTGGAGTTTTAATGCTGGAGTCTGGGAAGTAAGCACACAGAGGAACAGAGAGAAGCCTCGATTAGACACAGCAGAGGCCCCAGTAAGAGAGACGAGGCATTTGCCTCAAAGTCTACAGCTGGCCTTGTGGAGAAAGCAGAGCAGCTGAGCCTGGAGAGAAACCCCTGGAAGAGAGGAACCCAGGAAGCCTGAACACTTGGCAGATATTGGCAGCCATCTTGCTCCAACATGACTTTGGTGAGGGAAGTAAATTACGCTTTATGGTCTGGTAACTGTAAGCTTCTACCCCAAATAAATAGCCTTTATAAAAGCCAACAGATTTCTGGTATTTTGCATCAGCACCCCTTTGGGTGACTAATACAAATTTTCTGGTAGTTTTTCAAGTTTTCCAACATAGAAAGACATGCTTAAGCCTTTAATTATTACATGATTGATATATTAACATTCATAAGTGACTTTTATGCAGAAGTATGAGCACAGTAAAGTGATTACAAAATTTGTAAATTGTTTTCTGCTATAGGCAATACTCATTCTTTGATATTTAATTATTTAATTAATATTTATATTTTAAAATATGGGACAAATAGAAAAATAGTTTGAATGAAAGGGAAAAATGGTAAATGAAATCAATGTCACTGCTATAGAATGATCTGTAGTATATGATTCTACTAAAACCATGGCATTTGACTTTACATTAGAATTCATATAAGTACGATTAAAGGGAGAGCACAGCAATAGAATGTATAATAAGCAATAAAACAAAATAAGTCCATTTGCCTTTAAGGTTCTTATGTGACTTATAGGTTGAAATACATTGGATTCATGGGGGAAAACATTCCAGCCTACGTAGAAGAAAAATGAATCCACCTGAATATCTGGTAGAAGTAAAAAAAAAAATTGAAGCCTAAGGAAATGTCATTGAATGAAATAACATTAACTGCCTGTGGAATAGAGCATGTTTCACTCTGAAATGGATTTTTAGTAAGCTTTCTCTCATCATTTCCAGAGGTATTAGCACGGAGTGTAAAAAATGGAAAAAGCTGGGCAGCATATGCACTTACATCACTGTTCTTTCCCATTGCCCATCAAGCAAAGTTAACTGTCATTGCAGTGGGAGCATGGATTAATGTATGACTTACTGTGGGCTGACATTCCCATCTATCTTCAACTGTCCTGCAAGCTTGAGGCATGTTTAATGGAAGATCACCTAGAAATGATGCAACTTACCCATGCCACAGAGAACTTTTTTATCCATATAGCATTTGACCAAAACCCTAGGGCATGTTTGAATTCAAGATAGAAAAAAAAAAAAAACCAAATAAATAAACTGGAGGGTGACAGAATGGAACACATGAGAGTTTTAGACCATAATTCGGTTGTGTGAGCTTTTCTTTGTGTTTCAATTCTGGCATCAAATTATGTTCACTAGAATCACATTTTGAAAATTTCCCCTTACCTACTGATATTTTTAAAGAGAAAAAATAATTTACAACTAGAATAAAACCTTGATTTGATGAGGATTCATAGCTTTGTTTTTCTTCTCCCACCTTCCCCTTCCTTATTTATTGGTTTTCCTTTCTGGTGTGTGCAGGTAAGGTTGAATGATAGGCTGAAACTTTTATGTTTCCATCTTTCATGCTCAGATTTTCAGCTGTTCTTGAGGATACTAAAGATATTTTATTGAAATAGCATAAAGTGAGTTACTGCATTAGCATCTTGCAGTGGAAACTTTACTGGCATTGGAGAGTGCAACTTGGGCTCACATTCCAGCACCCTGCTTTCTAGCTACATAACTGACTTGGGTTCCTGAACTTCCTTGAATGTTTTCAGAGTTCAAACTTTTTTGGGACACTTGGAAATGCAGTATAATAATGCACTCAATAAAGGTTTTACCAGACTAAATCACTCCTAGTAAGACTCGATGCAATCCGTTTTTTCCCATAAGTTTTTATTCAATTAAAACTATTTTCATTCCTTGTTTATGCACTGTGGGGAAAAATTAGCAAGCAAGCAAGCAAATAAACAAACAAAAAAGCAGAACACAATGGACCTGCTTTTTAGAAGCCTAAATACTGCTTGGCAACATGAAATTTTGAACATGGGCCACAGACTTAGAGACTATCTTCTTCAACATGTTTATCTTGTAGATGAGACAACTGAATTTTGAGACTATCAAAGTACATATGCAGGATCACATCATAAATATGCTAACACTAGAAAGTAGGTTCCTAAATACCATCAGTGCTCTTTGCTTTATAGATAACAGTAAAAACAAGAGTAGGGATATGGAAAGGAAAAGAAAAGTGCAAGCATATAGAAACACAAATAGCACATACATAGCCTAAGAAAGAATTTTTTTGAGATGATAATTATGTATCAAGAGGATGCATGGATATGAACTGGGTAAGAGAAAATGGAAAGTAATTCACAGAAGGAAATATGCATAAGCTTTAGTACCAGAATGGAGATAAAGCCAATATATTTAGGAAATAGTAGGGAGACCTATATAAGTATTGCAAAATCTTACCTACATGAGATGGGTTGTAATGGAGAGGAAGCAATGGACTGGAAATGTCTTGAAAGTTCAACTTGACCCCAGATCTAAAAAAGTAAAATACAGTCTTCATCAAATTATTTTAAGTTAGTATTTAGTTATGTGCATTTATGTAAACTTTAAGCAGAAAAGTTAAACAAGAGAATCTACCCCGAAATATTTATCCAAGGGAAAGCTCTTCTGAGAAACATAGTAATGCAAGAAATGGACCATAAAGAATAGAGTAATACATTTGACTATGTAAGCATTTTAAAATTTTTGTATAAAATTTCAAAGTCAGCATGTGACACTGAATTCAGTTCAGAGATATAGAATGTTGGAAAGAGAGTCATTTCTACCATTACACCAATAAAATAGGAAAAAAAACCCCACAAATTAACAACTTTCCTTAAATCCATCAGGGAAGTGAAGTCTCAGGGCAAACAACTATCCCAAAATTTTGTGAGAGAGACACGTCTGCAGGGAGAGAAAGGACTTGAGCATTTCTTTGCCTGTGATAGACACTACTGAATATCATATAAGCTGGTGAGAAGATTCAGCTACAATAACATATTTCTAAAGACCACGTGTGGACTGGTATAAAAGTACAAAGTTACTCGGGAGATCCATAATTTCTTACAGGTATTTTCTCAAGTAAGCCCACCAGGAGCTAACAGATAACCAGAAGCTCATAGAGAAGATCACACAGAATCCTGATAAAGCCTCCCCTGTGGTGCTAGGCAGAAGAAAAATCCCAGCTCTACCACCTATATCTCCCTGAGGTAGGCAGACTTCTAAGATGGCTCCTAAGATTTCCCTTCCGCAGGTGTACATACCCTGAATACTCTCCAGGACTGTGGCTATAATAGATTTTATTCCCATCACCAGACTCTTATGTGGCACCATAGACTATAAAATAAGATTATTTTTGTGGGCTTGACCTAATCACATGAGCCTTCTGCAAGCAGAGCATTTTCTTTGTCTAGTGGTTCAAGGGGACATCAGAGAGATGGGAAGCATGAGCAGGATTTGACATATTGGCTTTCAAGATGAATGGAATCACATGGCAGGGAATGCAGGTGGCTTCTAAGAGCTTAGGGCAGACACTGGCTCGAGTCAGCAAGGAAAGTGGCATCTCAGTCCTACAACCACAAGCAACTGAATTCTGCTGCTAACAAGAATGAGTGTGTAAGCAGATTTTTCCCCAGAGCCCCCAGAAAGAGCTCAGTCTTGCTGATTCTTTGATTTGAACCTTGTGATACTCAAGCAGACAACCCAGTGACACCATGCCAGACTTCTCTGAGATAATACAGAAGATAACACAAAAACTGGAAGATAATAATTTATTGATTTAAGCCACTAAGTTTGTGATAAATTTTTATGCAGGAGTAGAACACTAATTCACTCCTTAGTGGAAGAAAAGTTTTAATTTGAAGGTGAAAGGACAACAAAAATGTTGCTTGTGGGTACTGGTGAAAACCTACAGCATCTCAGGAAGGAGACAGGGCAAAAAAAAATAAAATAAAATAAACAACAACAACAACAACTTTACCTCTGGGAGGCACAGGAGTACCTGTGAGGTCCAGCATTCCATCTGGACGAGGGGCAAGATCATTTGTGAAGGTCGTTTTCCCAAGATGTAGGTTTACAGTGTCTGCCTATGTTAAGGTTTAATAAAAAACCTCAGATAATATATACCCTTTCCACCTGCTACCATGATAACATACATTGAGTAAAGTAAAAGTCAAATACAGTGGAGAGACAGATTCTCTCCAGGAAGCAGTACAAAGGGAAAATGCAAAGCCAAGCAGTAAGCTACAGCAAACAGGGAGCAGATATTGAGAAAAACCCTGGTAAAATAGCATCCACCATAAAAACAAGATCACAAGAGGAATTTGAAGCCTCTGCTGTACTTAGAATAGCCATAGCAACAAATTTTACACCCAGCCCAACTCCTGATAAATTAGCTCAAACCCCCACAATAAAGTCATAGTAGAAAAACTGTGTCCATATCCAAGCATAAACATTTTTTACCTTACTCTCTACTGTCCTAGATACCATTTTCAGATTTCAACAAAAAATTAAGAGGCAAAACAAAAGGCCTCAAGCACATTGTTGGAAAATTGATTTTGTAAAATATAAATCTAATTTTAAACTTAGATGTTGTGAAACCTTTAGAACTGTCATGGTTGGCCTTGTGAAATATCTTTATGCTTAGAAGGAGGTCAATAGGATGTGGATACTATGATCAGATAACTCATTTTCTGTAGATGAGTTATACATACTTGTTTATTTCAAGGTGAAAAAGTGAAGGATATCTTGTGGTACCTCAAGTAAGTACTTTAAAAGGTATTTTCTTCAGTATAAACGAATTTAAAGGGTGATTCCAACAAAAATAAATCACTACTAAGGTCTAAAGAGAATCATAGAAAATTAGATAAAAATTGTTCAGCTCTGTGTAGAATAAAACCTACCAGGTTATTCTACAACTGAATGACAAGCCCTCTGTCAAGGAAATCAAAGCTGTGTTAGATGTTAATTTCAGAAAGGCTTTTTGATTCAGTACCATATTACTGCTTACCAAGGCAATAGAGTATAGATTTGAATTTGAAGTAGATAAATTCACCAATTGAGATTCATGTATGAAATGTCTGAATTATGGAACATATATAAAAATCCATTTTTTTTTTTTTTTACTTTGGGACACATCTTGTGATTTTTACTATGGTAAAAAAGGTTGGCAAGAAAATTACTTTGAGGACTTACATTAAAGAATAAGCTATGTACCATATAAGGGAAACAGCATATTAGAAATTGGACCAACAGAAAATAGAGATAATTTTCCCAGACTGAAAGAAAAGCTTTATGTAGTGTATTAGTCATCCAAAGGGGTGCTGATGCCAAGTACCAGATCTCTTTTGGCTTTTCTAAAGGGTGTTTATTTGGGGTAGAAGCTTACAGTCACAAGGCCCTAAAGAGTCCAACTCAAGGTACCGTAAGAGGTACATTCTCACCCAAAGTCATTGGCCATGTGTTGGAACAAGATGACAAGTGATATCTGTGGGGGTTCAGCTTTCCTTCTTCCTCTTATGGCTCCATGGTCACAGCTTCTTCTTCTCAGCTGTAGGCTGGTGTAAGGCTAGTCTCTCTCCTGGGGACTTGTTTCTTTCTAGGCTCAGCTTCTCAGGTCTCTTCACAAGGTCAGCTGTAGACTATCAGGCTCATCTCTTTTCCCAGGTCCTCTGCTGTGTCTAATGAGCTTTTTTCCTTTATTCTTCTCCATGTGTTTACTTCCGTGTGAGAGTCTGTTTTATCCCCAAGGGGGCTGGGAGTCAAAGCCGAGTCACACTCTAATGATGTGGTTGGATCAGAGCCTTATTCTTAACATAAGTTAATCAGATGCCTCAGCTGAATTTAATACAATCAAAGGGTTATCACATCAGAGGAACCGACCAGCTTACAAACATAATCTATATTTCTTTTTGGAATTCATAAATAATATTAAACTGCCACAGTCAGTCAGGAGAGACAGCTAAAGAAATGTCAACGCACTCCAATACAGGTGAATGGGTCACCAGTAAAAGCACAAGTTACACAGGATCACACAGAGAAGAGACCGAGCAAGGTCAGCTTAACCACTGGGTATAGGTTCCCCATAGCCAGTGGGTCTCAATCTGTGGCAGATGCAGGAAGATATTCTATGCACATCTTGTGTTCATGTGCTGCAGCAGTGGAGGAACCCTGCTCCCTCCCTGCTGGGGATAGATATACCACTGTGGTGTGAGCTGCTTGCCATAAAACATGCTCACTAGAGTCCTACTGTCTCCAGTGAATATTCACATCTGGTAGGGACAATAGGGGGAAAAAAGTACCAGCAGTCCCCTTATCTACTAGGGGATTGTGTTTTATTCCTCCAGGTTGACATACCTGGTCCTGAACACAGGATGTACTTGTGGGTCCCAGGGGAAGGCTGAAGGCTGCACTAGGACTGCCTCCTACTATACTTTATTTAATGCCTAGTAGGATAATTAAGTACATTCAAACAAATTTCAATATAAATAAATACATTAAAAGCTCTTAAGCTAATAAAATAGGCTGTACTTTTTTGGAAGAAAAATTAAAGTGAAACTTTTTATTGAGTTCATGCATATTATATCTGCCAATTTGACAAAGGACTGTTAATGAGTTGGCATATTTTTGTAAGTATCATGTAGCACTCACGTAATTAAAATATCATTTTAAAGAAACCATGTAAATGTTTGAATTTAAAAACTAACTAGAAAACATATATTTCAAAGTAATTTTTTTTGTTATCGATAATTCTTGGCAGATTCAATATGATCATGAGGCTGTGAGCAAATGAAGAAACTATTATATTATTTGGAAACACTTGGAACAAAGTTAGCTTTAAAATATAAAAATAAAATTAGAGTGAGCAACTTTTGTGGGTGCTCATTAATTATATGTTAAGAATTGAATAAACATAACTGATCCCATATCTAATTTCTTTATGTTACATATTATAATAGTTAATGAAAAACTTCCTCATAAATGGTTGGTAAATATTCCATATTCATTTGCCTTACTAATTCATATTTCTTAGTAGTTTGTGGTTCCTCTCAAAGGCAGGAAAATGGGGCTAAAATTACACTTCATAAATCTAATCTTACAACATAAAACTATGGAGTTTGTGTAGCCACTGAAATTCTGGTAAAATAGAGAAATTTTTGTTTTTCTTTTTTCAATTTGGGTTTTATTACAAATTCTCAAATTAGTATGTTTCCCTTTTAATGGGAATTTTGACAGATAAAACTGGCCTATGGTTTTGTTTTTCATATTTTGCTTTAATTAAGGAGATATTTAAAATTCACAGCTTTTTATATAGTCAAATTTAATACACAGCTAATGCTCCATGTAAATATAGAAGAGACTATCTTATGAATACAGAAAGGCAGATCTATGCTTAAGATTGCAAAGAAGAAAGAAAAATATGCAATTTCCTTATGTGGTTAATGTATAACTTTGCCTGGAGAAAAGGGGTTGGGGAAAATGCAATTTGAAAGTCAGTTTAAGCCTTTTGAATCTATAATTATGCCTTTGTCTTTTTCATGTTTTTTATTATGAGATGGCATGCGAATAACATTGATGATGATATTCATCGATGATATTGCTGGTAGACAGGAAATCACACTTTCCCTTTGATAGGAGGGGTAATTTCTTTATATTTATTAGAGACCCAGTGTGAAATAATTGTGAATGAGCAGATTACAACATTGGAAATGAAAAATCTTTACACAGTACTTACTACTCTGTTTTATAAGTTTGATAATATTTTGGCTGTGAAGACAATATTTGGCAGTAAAAGGCAAAGGTAACATATATTTGGTGGTCTCTATGTAGGACTTCTTTTATTACTTATTGATTAGCTATCTATAAACAAGTGTGCATGGTGCAGTAAATTATATTTATCTCAAAAAAAAAAAAAAAACACTTTCCTTCAGAATTTTATCTTTTCTGTCTTAGCCACTAAATTCACTGTCTAGCTTAGAATGCTAACCTAACTTTTAATTTTGTTTATAGAATTCTTCACCACCTTCTCCCTTCTCCATGTTTTAAATCATGTGTATTCCTGAGAAATGAGACCTTCATTTATACCTTTACAAAACACTTCAGTCCAGACTTGACCAACCTTTTCCGGAAACGTTCACACTAATATTTCTTCACACAGCCTGTGACTGACACAAATCCCTCCGACTGTCTGTTGTTCCATTTCCATATTTATAACACTGGTGTATGACTAGTGTATGATTTTTCTTTTATGACTTATCTTTTACTCAAAGATCTGGTCTTTGAAAGGGCATCATTTTTATGCTTTTCTTCAGATGTATTTCCCCATATGTTTATACTGAACTTTATTTGACATCATATGTGAAATATCTAATGCTTACTCACTTCCATAAATAATTTGGGGAAACAAGAAACATATATACACATGAATATTTTGTATATACACACACACATACTCACACATTGAGACCAGACAGAAAGGGGGAGAGAGAGAGAATCTACTATATCTTATCTCTAAATAAAGCTTAAAAATGAATTTTCCTAGATGGTTGAAAGAAAATGGCATTCAACAGAAGGTTTTTATTTCGATTCTATTATTCCAAATGGAAAACTTATGAAAGCATAAATATTGAGGAAGCAAAGAAATCAAAACTTCAATCCTGAGTGGACTATATGAGCAGCATGACAGAGGCGACTAACTTTTGCCAACTAAATGGAAAAAATGAATCCTTCAGAGTCAAATTATTGATTGATCAATCTCCTGGTTTACTAATGTGCTCTCTGAGGAATCTTGAGCTTTATCATAAATATTATAAAGAGCTCTGCAAATCTGGATCTGGAATGAGCAAGTGGAATTACATTATCTCTTAAAATGGATGTTGCTGACAAACATCCTCTCCAGTCCAGTCAAAGGAGTTTCATTAGGTCCCTATTTCTCATGAAGAAATTGAGTGCTGTAAGTGCAATCAGGGATAAAAGTACAGAGTAGGAGGACTCTGTAATATCCTTGGAATGACATACACATTTCATGTGGCACTTAAATCTTCATTATGCTCACCACTTTTTTGAAAGACAACTTTAAAGAAACAGAATCAGCAGTTTGCTAAACAGAGATACTGTGCTCCACAAAAGATTCATGCATCAAAACTTACTTAGAAATGCCCTAATAAAAAATGGAACTCAGAGAGTGTTTGTACATAGATGATTTTTAAATTGGTAGATTTTCTGTAGTGATTACAAAAAATATAATTAAATTTGAGGAAATGCAGCTAATATTAGATCATGCAAATATTTTGTCATACAGTAAAATCTTTTACTACCATACTTTTGTTATATTATAAAATTTAAATTAAAAAAAAATCACAAGACACTGTTTCCAGCTTACTTTATCCTGTAGCTCTTCAATTTATTTGTCCTGTGAGAACCCTGATTTATAAAATATATATATCGTTTTCAACATTTTATTAAAAATATTTATGAAGGAATAACAATGATATAATTATATTCATCTTGGCAGAACAATCATGCCTATTATTTTTCAGTTAAGAGGCATGAAGAGTCTCTAATGTTGACTGTAGCGTACTGCTATCTGCTAAGTCTCATTCTTCTATACAAGTATAAAAACAAACATTTGCACTAGGATTGGGATGCTCTAAAATCCTCCATTCTATCATTGCTGTCAAAAGCAGGGTTTCTTTTTAGGCTGGATATAGCCTAATATCAAAACACCACATAGTCAGCATAAGAACCAAAAGTTATCCTTCTGGTGGTTACATATTTATGAAGGGCTTTCATGTGGAGATGGTGGAATCAACGCGTTACATAACATTGAGTTTCTGGATTACATTGTGAAGGAAAGAAGCCATTGTTAATTTTGTTCATCTTTACTGTCAGCATTCATGTTTTTGTAGAGATCAGGGAAGAAACCCAAATCCCATCCCTCTAATGAATTTGCTTTATATACAGCATTTTAAAAAGTAACCATATATTTAAAGTGTCAAATTTTAATATTCCTTCTTTAGAATATACATTTAAATTATTTTCTAGATATTTGAAAATTTAATATAACTTGCGTAAAGCCAACCAAGATCCAGAGTCCCCAAAGTAAATCTTTTGTAGTTGAGGAACCACTTTTGACCTCTACTTAGCCTCAGCCTCTCAGGAAATAATGCCACAAGAGTGGCTTATCCCAGCAATTGTGACTGTTTCAGTATTGTTTCCACCTAAATGAATGGTCATTGTAATATCTGCCATATTCCTGAAACTTATGTGTTTGCTGCTTGAAATTAGACTGTGTTATGATGAACCATACTAATTAAATATGTTCTTATTAGATCTTCAAAATTTGAATTGATTTAGAATATTTTTAATGAATAATATAGTTCTTAGTGCAGTAATTAAGGAACATATCTTTTTATCTACATCAATATCTTTTATGAAACATATTTATTTTGGATATTTTTTGTTAAAGTAAATAAATATGTAAATCAAGGCTGTACCAGACAGTCAAATATACATGTAGAGTTAGAGAAATTTTAGATTTTTAGCATGATTATTTATTACTTTTACTGAATATTTTTCAATTTTATTTGTCTTTCAATTGTATAAAGAATAAAAATAAGTATCAAATAAATATAATAATATAATATTTGTATTTAAAAATATTTTCAAAGGTACAATCTACTACAATTAATCTCTAATTACCTTTCATATAGACAAATAGAATACTGTTTTATAGACTGAAAGAGGGACCTAAATTACAATGTAATATAGCAATTAAATGTCATCCTCTTTGTAAACATTTTGAACATGTGTCACTCTCTTTGTAGACATTAGTTATATGAGTAAATTACTAATGACAGAAAATATTATGGTGTAAATTTTTATAGTTATTGTGTAAGAAATTAACTTAATGGGGTGATAGCCTACAATTATACTGCTAAGCATGCCATCCCAGTTTTTGGAACATAAATATCACACACCAAATAAATATTCTCAAATCACATGGCTTTTAAAATTTATTTCAAACAGAGTCAAAACCAAAATAAGAGTGAAGGGATAAGTTTACATTCTTAGGTTAGAGCACACACATGTAGAGGGAACACACTAACTAAATCTGGGTTATGAAAATCTGGGTTATTTGTCCACATCAGGCTTCCCTAGATGATGGCCATGTTAGGAGAACCAGAACTGAGATATGAGCAATGAGGCCCAATCCAATGAAATATGACTTGGGATAATGATACATAATTCTCTATGGGAGAGAGGCAGGACACTCTTAACTAAAACTGTGCTTTGTCAATTAGCTGCTGAAAATTTATGGATGTTATCTTTATTTCTTGGAAGAATATTCATAGGGCCAGAGAATGAATCATATAAGGTGTCTTAAAAAGTGTTCAAACTAGAGATGACAGAGCAGTCATCCCAGAGGTGACATGACAATGATCATGTCTTTCCCTTACTTTCTATCTTTAAATAACATCCTTATTTATTCCATCTTATTTTCCATTGTATCTATATATTTGGCATGTCTTACAGGATACTAACTTACTTACTATCTCTATTTATCCCCTCTTATGAATTATATGCCTGTTTCAGAGGTAGATGATAACTAATTATCCACACAGCATTTCCTATGAGTCTTGCCCATATTCTCTTAAGCTCCTAACTTACTTAGTATTTAAGCTTAATGTTTCCTATGAAATGCATCCATCCCATTTGTTTTATTGTCTTTTATAGAAGAATTGACTGTTTTCAAATAAATCAGTTGACTAACACACAAAAAATTTTGTCATTGGTTGTTAAAATATATCTTCAATATATAAAGAATATATGTATATAGAAAAGATATATAATGTAATGAATATATATTTACATATAGACACGTGTGTGTGCTGTGTTCACTGAGAGAGGGAGTTAAATTGGGGACATTTAAAAATAACTCTAGAAAATGAAGAAGAAATAAGTACAGCTGCAGGTTGTTAACAGGTAGTAGAGAGAATGAGGTAAACCCTCAACCATCATTTGTTCCTTCTTTTAGCTCAGTATCTAGCACTTAATAGGCACACAATAATATTGATTGAATATATGAATAAGATTGAAATTGTGAAGCACAATCTAATTTTATTGAAAGAGCATGGCTAATAGCTAAATGAATTCATCATGGCTGATGAATACCATCTAGCTCTTGCAGAAAATGTATAGATATAATTATTGAGCTTTAGTTAATATTTCTTAGGGAATCATGGAAAGTATATTATAGTCATCACAAAAGGAAAACAAATCCACAGAAACCATAACCAAAAGTATTGATAAAACTTTATTGAAATATCTAGAATGGATTAAAGTAATTGGGGTCAAGGAATTAGGAAGGAAAGAGGTCTTTTAAAAACATTTTATTTTGGAATATATCTAACTTACAGAACAGTTACAGAAATAATAAAAATTCCATACAGAGAATTCCAACATCTTGCCATCCCACGAGATACTCAACCACCAATTTTAGCTTTGCTACATCATTCTAGCTATCTATTTATCATTCTATCAATCCATCTATCTATATTGTTTATCTATCTAAATGTCTGTGTGTCTATTTATCATTCCATTTGGTAGACACTTGAGTGTAGTTTGTATACATCATACTCCTTGAACCCTTAATATTGCCATGCACATTTCTTAAGAAGAAGGATATTCACTTAAGTATCAACCTTCAGCCAGGTATCAAGTTCAAGAAATTTAACATTGAGATAAACTTATAGTCTTGTGGTGGTTTGAGTCTTTGTGGACCCTAGAAAATACCATTATTAAAGCTAATCCATTCCTGTGTGTGTAAACTTACCATAGGTGGGAACTTAACTTCAGTTTAATGACCTTTGATTAATATATAAGCCAGGGTGGATCCAATCCTCTTACTGAAATCCTTTATAAATGGAGGAATAAAAAGCCACAGATACAGAAAAAAGCTGCAGAGGTCAAGAGGAACCCAGAAGCTGAGAGAGAAGGCCCTGGATGCCAGAAGCTGAAATCAATGAAACACAGAAGCTGAGAGGAGGCCACTTTAGCCAGAAGCTGAAAGAAACGAGGTCTGGAGGAAAAGGGAGATACAAGCAGACACCACCATGTGCCTGATCATCCAGAGCTGCAACCTGTGGAGAAAGGATCTCCTCATGATGCCTTGATTTGGACACTTTAAAGGCCTCAGAACTTTAAGCTTTTAACCTAACAAGCCCCATTGCAAAAACGAACCCATTTCTGATATATTGCACCCAGCAGCTTTTAGAAAACTAAAACATATGAAAAAATTCCATTTTTTTCATATGTCCCCAAAGTGTCATTTATACCTTCTCTCCTTCCTTATTTGATCCCAATGCAAGTCCAGGATCATTTATTGCCTTATATTGCCATTATATATTTTGTTACTTTTTTTAAATTGTGGGAACATATATACATTATAAACTTTCCATCTCAACCACTCCCAAGCATAACATTCAGTGGGATTAATCTCATATGTTATGTTGTGGTACCCTCACCACCTTCCATTGCTAAAACTTCCCATCTCCCCCAAAAGAAACCCTACATCCATCTTGCATCAAATCCCCATTCCCCCAGCCTTTCTTCCACAACTTGCACTCTAACGTCTGTAACTATGAGTTAGTATAGTCTTTGATATTTCTTTTGTAAATATGGAACTTAAATTTAACATCCTAAATTCGTAACAGTCTTGTTGGTTTTCATACCTACTATGGTGGATTGGAGTAAGGTACCCCAGAAAAATGTCCTTAAACTTAATTCATTCCTATGGGTATGGACCCATTGGATATAGGACCCTTTGAAGAGTTTATTCAGTTAAAGTATGGCCCAACTGAATCAGGATGAGTCTTAATCCTATTATTGGAGTCCTTTAATAAGCAGAATGAAATTCACACAAAAAGAGAGAGATAAAGCTAGGGGGAAAAGCTGGAAGTCAACACAACAGAGAAGCCAAGAGAGATGCCGCCATGTGAATTTCTATGTGACATAAAAACCAAAGACCAAGGATCACTGGCAGCCAGCCTCAGAACACCAGTCTAAAGGAAAAAGCATTGCCTTGATGATGCATTGACTTTGGGCTTTTTCTTGTCTCAAAACCGTGAATGAATAAATTCCTGTTTTTTAATCCAACCCATTGCATTGTATTTGTTTTAGAAGGTAAAATAAAACACCAGCTTAACTTCAAAAGTATATACAAATTATATTCCTATAACCCTCCATCTACCTGTCTTTATGTAGTTCTTGTTACACATTACAGTTTACACATTAGGAATCCAGAACCATTGATTTCTCTTACATTTTATCCATTTGCCTTTTAGATTGTGTAGGAGGTAAAAAGTGGATTTACAGACCAAGAATAAAATAGTACTGGCATTTATATTTACCCCAGTCATTACTATTACTGGAGATCTTTCTTTATGCAGCTTCTGTGATCTATTATCTATTATTCTTTCCTTTCATTCTGCAGAACTCCTTTTAGCATTTTTTATAGGGCTGGTCTAATGGTGATAAAATCTCTCAGATTTTGTTTATTTGGTAATGTCTTAACCTTTCCCTCATTTTTTGAAATAGGGTTTTTCCCAGATACAGAATTCTCAGTTGGCAGTTTTTGCTTTTAGCATTTAAATATGTGATCCTACTGCCTTCTTGTCTCCATGGTTTCTGAAGGGAAATCAGCACTTAATTTTATTGAGGTCCCCTTGTGTGTGATGACATGTTGCTTTTCTCCTGAGATTTCAGAATTCCCTCTTTATCTTTGGCATTAGACAGTCAGATTAAAATATGCCACAGTATAGATCTATTTGGGTTTATCCTGTTTGAAGTTCGATGAACATCTTGAATGTATATAATCATATGTTTGTTAAATTTGGGAAGTTTTCAGTCATTATATCTTTGAATATTCTCTCTGATCCTTTCTCTCTTTCTTCTCCTTCTGAGACCCCTACAGTGAGTATATTGGAATGCTTGATGGTGTCCCACAAGTTCCTCAGGCTCTAGTCACATTTCTTCATTCTTTCTTCCTTCTGCTTCTCAGACTTGATTATATCAATTAATTTATCTTCATGTTCAATCTGCTGTTGAACCCCTGTAGGGAGCTTTTAATTTCTGTTACTGTTGTCTTAAGCTCTGATTGGTTCCTTATCTTAATTCCCATCTCTCTATTGGTATTCCTTTTGTGTTCCTCTATCATTTTCCTGATTTCCTTTAG